>QFDW01008217.1:0-10766 GCA_003315895.1 Lactifluus rugatus
AATGTAAGTAACCTCATCCTGGATGAAATAACTGACACTAACTAGATTATTTAGCCTTCGCTTGTCGACTCTCACAATTGACGAATCGTCTCGGTACATATATCAAACATGCGCTCATGCCACTTGTACAAGAGGACACAAGGGGTAGCACTATTTACTGTTTTCGTGATGTGGTTCGAGATGTCACGTTCAAGTGTTTGAGGTACATGTAGGCAAAGACTTATATCATATCAGTGAATATATTGTTGTGTGTAGACCTTTAGTTTGGTCACTGAGGTGTAAACTGTTATTTTTCGATGATGAGTGACCTCAAGCTGGCTTGAGAGCCAGGCTGCATCCTAGCTGGGGAAAAGCCAGCGATTTGACTGGCTCGGCGCAGCATGGCTTCGTGACATAGGTGCCCACAGTGCAGCTTGGCTGACAAGCAAATCAGGCGGCTAATTAAGGCTTGGCTAATGGCTTGGCCTGGCTACTGTAGCTGCCGCAACACTAAGCTGGGCCATAACTCTTCCATTTCTTTGCTTGCTTGTCCACCTAGGCCACTTGTTTGCAAATTTCCGCCAATGTCATCCATCAAGCCCATGTCCCTTCTCTTTTCTGGTCAACCCCATCCACCCAGGCCACATTCCAGATATGTGTCTTCTTTTGATGTTGCACTTACTCTTTTTGGAAATGTCATCCACTGAGACTACATCTTACCCCACTTTTGTCAGACTTGTCATTGTCCAATCCATCCACTATTCCTTTTCTTTTTGCTCACACATTTTCCTGTTGCATTCTCCCACCCTCGCACTGCCCATCAATCTGCACCTCGAAGCATGTAGCTAGGCATCAGCATGGGTACTATGGGTAACCCATGATGGGTTACAGGTCGGGTCACACACAGGTATGGGTGCGGGTCATACTTGGGCTGACCTGCGCTAGGTACTGGTTGGGTGAAGTTCCTGTCAGCTGGAGGTTTCAGCACTACAACATCCCTCACAACAGAGTCTATTGCCACACCCTTTTCGGGCTAGGATGAATGCATTACCTCACCAGCCTGGGCCCAATGTCTGACCCAACCCTCGATGATTTGCGTGCTTGTCAGACATGTTCGCATTTGAGCAGCACATACTGATGTCATGTGCCAAGGATGCCAATGATCCAATGATGTAGCACCCCTCCACCCATATGCCACCCAGCACGCCTGTGCCCACACACATCTGCTGCACTGGCCCACCACCTGTGCATGCCCACCCAGCCACTGTCAACCTGCCACAACCCACGGCCACAACCCACGAGTTGGTGGGTTATCCACCTGTATGGGTACGGGTATGGGTCACCAGTCTGGCACCTGCAGGTTCACCCATGCCAATCCCTACATGTAGCTGCCCTGCCGCCATCAGTGCTTTCTCTATCCCAAGATGGTCAATATTGTTTGACTTATTGCCATTTATTGGAGTATTGTGTGGAATTATAGAGGCTGGGAGGACAGAAATAGAAATGCGTGCACACAGGAAGAGGTGACAAAGACAGTTGGAAAGGATATCGATTTGGGGCATCAACGCCCTGCTTTTGACTACCATAGTAATCTATGATTTAGGTACTGGTACTAAAGGATTCAGATGGTGTTTTTGAGGTGTTGTCCATATCAACTAGTATGAGCATGAAATATGTAGGGCTGAAAAACAAGCTAAAAGGTATGAAATACTAGTGGCCATAAGTAAGGTATTGGCCGGGAGCATTGTTGAGCTGAGCCAGGAACTGCTTATTGCAGTTGAGCTGGATCAACAGACTGCAAGTAGCAGATCGAGCGCGTGTTGCCATAATCATGCGCGCATACTAATTAATTGACTGATTAAAGACAATTTTCTGATCTGTGCTATTTTTCTTATGATTAGATACCAATCTATGTTACTATAGTACATTCCTATAACTTATGAAACACCTATAGACTCTCTAGGGTATATAAGGACTCGTATTACATCTCTAGCACTTCAGTCTTTGACTTACAGACTGAAGTGAGTACTTTTATCTACATCTTATCTGGTACCTTACTAATGTATACTTAGTGCACTTCTATTTAGGTACTTAGTATTATTAATTCAGTCTTTGACTCACAGACTGAATGCGCTTCTATTTAGCGCACGTGATCTTATCACACCCTTATCTAATCGCTGCAATTTTATCAGGTTATGGGCCATGCACCCCTCTAAAGTCCAAGAAGAAGATCAATCACACAAGCTCGCACTTGCATTACCTCACACAATTTATTATCTCCTTAAGGCAAGCCTCTGTTTCACTTCTAGTTCATAACCTCTATTCTTCTGGTCCCTGGAGCCAGGGGATTGGTGTAGGGTGGATCCCTTATCAGGATTTCCCATAAGTGATGCGACGGAGTGTGGCGACGCAGAAGCATTATGAGTTTTCTCCTTGGCCCTTTATGCGATTACTTAATTCTCATATACCTTTTATGGTAATCTCACTTAGCCCAGGGAAACGGACACATGATAGCCAGTTAGGCACTTGCGGACAAGCCAGATGCGGCCTTACAGCCAGGTTAGGAAACTGGGTGGGAGGCCCCGGGGACTATTTGCCCACTGAACGGTTGGCTGTTGACTCCCCTAGTGGGGGCACTGTTTCTGGGTCTATAACAAGGTGGGGGTAGTCACTCCCCTGAGCACTTGGGCTCACTACAACTGCAGTGCGCTAGATAGGCTAGAAATAGTTCTCTTACCACATCATGTGCAGGGTCTGAGGGACTGGATCTTTGATTCAGGGCGTTACAGCTGGATATGTCAGGGGTTCACTTAGATCTTCAACGCTGGGTCTGACAGCTCTGCTTACCCAGATTACCAAATTGTCATGTACCTTAGCAGCACATGGCACCCTCTATGATATCGTTCCCACCTGCAGCTGCAATTGAGATCCTTAATGGATCTAATTGGGGAAATTGGTCCTCACGCATGCTCACACTCTTCCAAATGAATGGATTAAAGAATCATATTACCAATGTTCCCATGACTCCGTCCGCAGACTGGACTAGTCAGGAGGAGATGTTATTGGGCATTCTGGAAATGTATACTCAAAAGGACATCTGGACTACAGTCTCCAACAATACCAACTTTGGTACATGCAAACTCAAGTGGGAAGAACTCAAACGCGTTTATGGAGGTGTCAGATCTATGTCCGCATTCAATAGTTGGGTTTCCCTCACAGGAACCTCCCTGGATGAATCCAAATCCCTCCTGCCACAGTTGCAGAAACTCAATGACGCCTGTCTAACCCTAGAGAATAATGACATGAAGATCACTGATCTCCAATTCTCCTTTATCCTTATCAAGGCACTCCCCGAATCTTATTCAGCTGTCGCTTTGACCATTTTGGCAACTGGTGAGCTGAAGAACCTTTCCCCGCTTACGATACAGGAATGCATCCTCAATGAGGAAAGTCGGTGCTCCAGTTCCTCTGCCTCACTCAATAAAGTTGCCCCTGTCAAATGCACTAAGAAAGATGACATCTCTTGTTATTATTGCAAGAAGGTGGGGCACAAAAGTAACAAGTGTAGGAAAAAGAAGCAGGATGTTGCCACAAAGGAGAAAAAAGACAAGGAAAAAGAAAAGGAGAAGGAGAAGGGCAGTTCAGCACAGATGCCTAGCAAGGCAGTTCACATGCACATAGCTGTCCCTACTACTACTACTATCACCGAGTGGTTGGATGATGACAATGAATTACGTGTTTCACTTTACATGGCTACCCAATCCAGATGGATGGTCAATTCTGGCGCTACGCACCATAGTAGTCCTTATTGCTCAGACTTTACATCTTGGCGCCCAGTCCATGGATCTGTCAGTCTCAGTGGTCATGCAGAAATCAAACAAGTTGGATCTGGGGAGATCGTTGTCAAGCCTCTAGGTGGCGGCACAAACATGACATTGACTTTACACAATGTAATGCATGTCCCTGCAGTGCAATCACGCTACTTCTCTGTTGGCGCACTCTTGCGCAAAGGCAGGAACATCATGTTTAATAATAAGGGCTTTGAGATCTTCGTTAACGATCTCAAGATCGTAGGGGGATACATGGACGATAATCTTTTCTGGTTTGACACCTCCAACCCTGCCATTCATGCCCACTGGAGTGCATCATCTCCAATCAATATATGGCATCAGCGAATGGGACATATGTCTTACAATGTGCTTATGTGTCATAGCGAGTCTGTCAAAGGACTATCGCTTAGTGCTCCGATCGATCACAATCACGATCAGTTGCCCTGCCCCGGTTGTGAACTTGGCAAGCAGCTGTGACTTCCCTTCTTGGCCTTGTCTAAGCAGTCGGACCAGCAGCTACAGGTCATACATAGCAATCTAGCCAGGCCGATGCAAAAACACTCAATACAAGGCGCTCTCTACATGGCTACTTTTCTCGATGACTACTCTAGACTTGGAGTTGTCTACTTCCTAAAGCAGAAAGATCAGTGTGTGGCTGCATTCAAGAAGTTTCTCACTTGGGTGGAGACTCAAACATCTGATAAGATGCTCGCGCTGCACTCTGATCACGGGGGGGAGTACATGTCCAGAGAGCTGCAGTCTTTATTGGCTGAAAAAGGGATAGAGCACAAATCTACAATGCCATACTCACTGCAACAGAATGGCTTAGCTGAGCGATGGAATTGGACGATCTTAGATAAGGCATGTGCTATGCTGCACGGCGCTGGATTGTCCCTCGGTTTTTGGGAATTAGCAGTGGATGCTGCTGTTCATACGTATAACAAAACTCCCACACACATTCTGAAGTGGCACACTCCACACAAGCTCTGGTATAACGGGCACATCCCAGATGTCTCTTACTTTCGCATATTTGGCTGCAAAGCCTACACGCACGTGCCTGAGGAAACTTGGCAAAAATTCAATCCTTGATCGATCGAGACTGTATTTGTCAGCTATGAACTGGGTTCCAAGGGTTACCAGTTATGGAATAGGAGTACCTGCTCAGTTGTCCTGTCCTGTGACGTGACATTTGACGAGCGCTCCTTCCCCGCACTGGCTGGTAGTGAGCCATCTATCACGCCGCCACAGGAATCTTTTACAATTGATGGGCCAGTAACAGTAGAGTACCAGCGTGAAGTTAGAGTTCCCACACCTCCGAACATACCCAAGCGTTCCATTCCCAATGATACTAGCACAGTATATGCTACACCCGCTACCCGACCACCACCTACCCCACCTGCACCACCCACTATACCATGCCCTCACCCTCGCCCTCCCCCACTCCACAGACCTCCTAGCAGACCTCCTCACTCCTCACTTCCAGGTCCTTCTATTGGCCCTCCATCACCTCGGAGACTGCATGAGAATCCGCAACCTAATCCTAGGTACACTAATCAAGACAATATTGAGCATAATCCCACAGGGCAATTATCACACACGGCGCTTCTGGCGGCTGCAGAAGTCTGGGATCCACTTACTTATCGGAAAGCAATGTTGTCAGCTCTAGCCGATGAGTAGCAGGACGCATGCCAATATGAGATGGATGCGTTAGCCAAAAATGGAACTTGGGTTCTCATAGACTTGCTGATGGGCTGCAAGGCCGTCAAGTCTAAGTGGGTGTTTAAGCGCAAAGCAGATGGATGCTTTCAAAGTTCGTGCACGCCTAATTGCGAAGGGATTTACACAGGTTCAGGGAATAGATTATGATGAAACCTTCTCTCCAGTAGCCCAGTTCAAGTCATTGCGACTGCTACTAGCGTTGGCTGCGCTAGAGGATTGGGAGATCCATCAGATGGATGTCAAGTTGGTGTTCCTGAACAGACTACTGGATGAGGAAATCTACATGGAGCAACCAGAAGGTTTCATTGACCCTGCCCATTCAGGCCAAGTCTGCCTGCTCAAAAAGGCTTTATATGGTCTCAAACAAGCCTTGCGCACATGGAATTTGCAATTTCATGGAGTTCTCATAGAGCTCAGCTTCACGTGCACGCACTCCAATGCAGGGGTGTATCATCGCCAAGATGACAGGGGTGTGATTATCATTATCCTCTATGTCGATGACATCATATTTTTAGGGGATTCACGCAAAGGCATAGATCAGTTAAAATCTACATTATCTAGTCACTACGAGATGACAGATCTAGGCGAGATCAAGTCGTACCTTGGCGTTCGGATCACACACGATTGGGCAAAGAAGCTTCTGGATATAGATCAGTCCTGTTACGTTTCGGAGATTGTAGATTGCTTTGGAATGGCAGATGCCAATCCCACATGCACTCCCCTCCCCGCAGGTGCCGAGGCACACCTGGTCAAGCATGATGGACAGGCAACTCCCCTAGAAATAAATAACTACCAGAAAATCATTGGGAGCCTGCTCTATGTGCAGATTGGAAGCTGGCCAGACATTTCCTTTGCAGTATCACACCTGGCGCAGTATGCGTCTAACCCCTCACCGCAGCACTTGCGCCTTGCCAAGTATGTGCTATCTTATCTAAAGGGTACAGAAGGCTACAAGCTATGTTATGATGGTGGATGCAGTGACGGATTACATGGGTTTTCGGACTCAAGCTTAGGAGATCAGGCTGATGACTATCACTCCACTTCAGGGTATGTGTTCCTGCTAGCCGATGCCGCTATCTCTTGGGTATTGCACAAACAGAAGACAGTAGTGCAGAGCACTACCGAGGCAGAGTATATGGCTCTAGCCAATGCCACCAATCAGGCCACATGGTACCGTGCCTTTCTAAGCGAGATCGGCTACGATGTTACAGATCCGATCCCCTTACATGGTGATAACAAAGGTGCTGTAGATCTCATGCTCAATCCTGTCACTGGGAGACAATCGAAGCATATCCCAATTAAGCATCATGCGATTTGCGAGTATGTTGATAACGGGCTTATTGATCTGATTCGTACACCCACTCTTGATATGCTCGTGGATGGACTCACCAAGCTGCATGCGTGCATCCAACTCCAAGACTTTGTATCTGGGTTAGGTCTCATCTAATCTGAGATTGTCTTAATCACGGGGGGATGTTGAGCCGAGCCAGGAACTGCTTATCGCAGTCGAGCCAGATCAACGGACCGCAAGTAGTAGATCGAGTGCATGTTGCCATAATCATGCACACATACTAATTAATTGACTGATTAAAGACAATTTTCCAATCTATGCTATTTTTCTTATGATTAGATACCGATCTATATTACTATAGTACATTCCTATAACTTATGAAACACCTACAGACTCTCTAGGGTATATAAGGACTCGTATTACGTCTCTAGCACTTCAGTCTTTAACTTACAGACTGAAGTGAGTACTTTTATCTACATCTTATCTGGTACCTTACTAATGCGTACTTAGCATGCTTCTATTTAGGTACTTAGTATTATTAATTCAGTCTTTGACTTACAGACTGAACGCACTTCTATTTAGCGCACGTGATCTTATCACACCCTTATCTAATTGCTGCAATTTTATCAAGCATCACATCAGCTATCATTGGTCAATAACACCAAGATTTCCAAGGAAGTCATTGACCCTATTCAATTTGTCTCCTAAAAGGTCATCTTCCTCGATATCAGGTGTGCCATCTCCATTAGCTGACAAGCCAATGGCTTTCTCATTGTCGCCTGAAGCCTCTGAGCTGTCAAATGAGGAAGATGCCCACAGACAGGATGCGATAGTGGGGTCACAGGGACCGGTGTAATGTGGAAGTTGATAAATTTGATAAATGTGTTGTTGATGGGCCATATTCTGTTGAGAGCGGTGTGCAAACAGCTGCTCAATTTCTACGGAGAGTGGTGAGTGGCTCTCATGAAGGTGTGCAATAGTACTCTTGAGTGTACTCTCCTCCTTGGACATCCAATCCACAAGTTGGGGGACTTCCACATTAAGGCAGGAGTGTTTCTCCTTTGCCCAGTCAAGCTTGAGGGTGTGTAGAGTTGCCTGTTGATTGGCACTGTCTGCCCATGGTTGTTGTCAGATGTCTTCTCGACACTCCCAAAGAATCTCAAACTTGGTGAGACTGTCATATGTCGATATGTTGCTCCACTCAAGCTGAGGGTGGCAGAGCAACACTGCTGCTTCATTATATTTCTTGAGAGCCCTCTGGATTGCCTTGCATTGAGTCCTTAGCAATTTATTGATATGCATGCGCAACTTGTATCCTAGAGAGATAAGAAAAGGTGTGATTGATAATGATATCACAGTGTAGCAAACACATAGTGATGGCCATACCAGTCCCAGACAGACCCATTTTATGCAACTCAAAAAGGCGTGCAACGACAAGGCCTTCAAGGTGTGTGAGTGCCTTTTGATACTCACGCGTCGCAAAGTATTGGGATGCCTTTTCCCACTTGGGCATATCTGGTGTCCACTGTTTTTCAATGCCATGTGTATTCTCAAAAGCCTGGAGTAAGTCTTGCATGCACTTAAAGTTCTCGAGGGCATGCTGTTGCAGGAGCTCTGCCCTCTTATGCACTACTGAACATGGGGGGATGCTGGCTGAGCAGTATGCAACAGCCTCGTCATGTGATTTCCTAATCAATCAGCTGGTCAGCACACTGGCATGTTGTCATACAATCATACCAGTAACCTACTTCGCTTTCTGGTGAATGAGCAGCTGTTGTATGTATTCATATGCAAACTCCTCCTCAGACAACTCCTCTCTGCACGAAAGGAGGTATTGTCGCTCGATCTCAAGGTGTTGATGACAGTGCATGTCTTTGGGTGCCTTCCCAGATTTCAGCACACCAATGGCACTAGGAAGTTCTTCCATTAGCTGATTTACTTGCTTGTAGTTTCCCAGAAGGAATGTGGCTTTGATAGATATGATTATTCAGTCACTTGCAAATGAATTAATGGCACATACACAACTCCTGGTACTTGTCATTATTGTGTTGCCTACAAAAAAGATCAATGGCTTGAATGCAGTGAAATTGGGATGCATAACACATGATGTTTGCGAGTCCATTGAAGGATGTGAAGATGCACTCTGCCATCTCAAGGTCCTCAATCCCAAAGCCAGAAACAAATAATGGATGGAATGAGAGTTGACACAGTCGCTTGTGAGCATAGCCATGGAAAGCAGGTACAATAAGGCAGAGACCCTTTTCACGTGCCTTTTGAGCTATAGAACTCCAAGCAACAGTGGCTGTGAATGAGCAGCCAATATCATAGCCAATTCCTAGTTTATCTTTGAAAATATTGAGCACCTGGTTCATGATCACTAGGGGATATTTGGCACTAGTATGGGTCATGTCAGTAAAGTTGCTCTCCTGCCTGTGAGGATAAATTATCCCTACAGTTCACCACTTTCTATCATATCAACCATCCACCAGATGAGGCCATGTCTACAAGCTGAAAGGAATATACCTGTTTCTCTATAAATTGACCACATCCACTTGAGGTTGTCATTTTGTGCCACTTTCCAACGTTGTGTACAGGTGCCATTCCTATCATTGCCATTGGCAGGTGTTGCTTCCTCAGAATCTTTGGACCAAGACGATACTTTGTCCTCATGTATTGCACCACAATTTACCTAAGTTATATATAACAATGCAATGAGTTTGACACACCATATCATAGTAACTGTGGCCAGAAACCTTTTTTTTTGTGGTCTTGGCTTGACATTGTACTTGAATTGGTTCACCGTGACTGTGTCTTCACTGATATAGTAATCACTGATAAATGTCCTCTGATCAGTATGGAGGCCTTCACAAAACTGGGCATGCTTTAGCGACTGATTTCCATTGAGGATGCCAATCACAGAGACATCCAACAGTGCTTCACTGCTAACCTATCAAGCCAGCTTTGATTAGAAACTTGAAGAAGAACACAGAGATGCTTGAATACCTTGTGTTGGCAGCAAGGACAAGAGTGTCTAACTTGCCAATGTACACCTGTCCTTCTGAGGGCCTCCTGGACCTGCACATCAACACCTCTGAGAATCATAAGATACAGTGGCTGACATAAGTTTTGCACACCCACCTGCTCATGCAGTAATTTGATGCCTGCTTATCAAATATCATAATGTGTGCTCAAACCTCTTGTATATAGCATCTCTTATATCTGTAGAATATGCCTACAAGGACAATATACTAGTTGAAATCAAGTGGAATGAAAAAATTGAGAAGAAACGTAAAAATATGTGTGCACTACTTATGTCTCAAGGCATGCTACTCAAATTGACTATGCCATGAGAGTCATATATACACCAGATTGTGCCTGATTTTTTTTCATTTTGTTCCCTTGCTTATGGTCATTGTTTTACCTTCAAAAGTTGCTTGCATCACTGCCTGGAAGGCTGTTGGGATGAAAAATTGGGAGATTGCTTGGCATATTGGATGTCACCGCACTACAGTTGCCTGTGTCTTTGCCTGATTCCAAAAATCCTGTGATCCTTACTTTAAAACCCCTAAGTCTGGCTGCCCCCGCATAATGGACATCTACCAGACCTGCATTGCTGCTCAGATGCTTGCAAGTACTGAGGCTGCCAATGCCATAGAGGTTTCCAAGAAGCTAGCAATTGATGTATCTGCCCGGACTGTCTCACATTGCCTCAAGGAGGCCAGACTAGTCTGCCATATTTGGAGGTCCAAACCATACCTATCTTTGACCAATATAGCCAAATGTCGTGCCTGGGCCCTTGCCCACAGCTCATGGACAGTTGAGGACTGGAAACATGTAATTTTTTCTGATGAGAGCAAATTCATGCTCTTCAAGTCTGATGGCTGTCAATATGCATGGTTTAGGCCTGGACAGGGCCTAGACCCTTGATTCACCAAGAAAACAGTGAA
>QFDW01008264.1:0-10495 GCA_003315895.1 Lactifluus rugatus
GAGAGGGACCACTCAGTCAACAAGACGACGAACCCACACTGGTAGACCCAGTCTCACCAATTGACACCTTGTTAACACAAATGACCTTGGAAGACCAAGAACCTTTGGCTCCAGCCCGCCTTGTAGAAACAGAGGTGGGGCCTCTGTACATTCCACCCTATTACGCACGCACCACCCAAGTACAAACTCAAATACAATTGCAAACCACAGGAGGCGGCCCTAGCAGAAGACAAGGGGGATTGCCAGGACCAGGTGGTGGTGGTGGTGGAGGTGGTGGAGGAGGAGGAGCCGGAGGAGGAAATCCTCCTCAAGGACCCCCTCAAGGAGGAGCCAATCTACTGGCGGCAGCACCAGTTAATGGAGGATTAAGAGGAGTGGCCCCAATGATCTTTACGGGAGATCAAAAAAGATGGGACCAATTCAAACATGAATTCCAAGTCTACGAAAAAATGAACCGACAACATGACCAGATGACGGACTCCTACAATAAAACGCTCCTGGCTCTGTCATTAATGAAAGGAGATGGCGTCACTCATTGGGTCATGGACTACATGGACGATTTGGAACAAGATTACGTACAATTCCATGGTACACCAGGACAAGGACAAATCTGGACCAAGTTCCTGGATGCAGCAAACGCGATGTTCACAGACACTACAAAGGTGGATGATGCAATGACAGAACTACAAAAATTGCACATGGAAGGCGGAAATCTAGATGGATACATCGCCAACTTCAATCGACTAGTCAAAAAGGCAGGACTCAGTCCAAACGACACAGGAGTTATATTGTGGTTCCGATGAGGAACTACGCCAGGACTATTAGGAAGAATGTTGGAAGCAGCAGGTCCCCAACCAACGACCCTGCAAGAATGGCAAGATCTAGCGAAACGGCTACATGCAGCTTACCAAGAAAAGATGCATGAGCTAGAGTTCCAAGGAAAAAGAAAGAAGCCACAATGGGAGATCCTCTTGCAACAGCGCAAGAGGGAACGAAAACCATACAAAGATCCAGATGCTATGGACGTGGATGCAGTCAAAACCAGCTGGGGACTCTCTGCCGAAGAAAGAACCAAACTTATGAAGGAGGGACGATGCTTTAGTTGCAAGCAACAAGGGCATATGACTCGAGATTGCCCTAAAAAGAAGAAAGGAGCTCCCAAGGAAGCAAAGGTGCGACAGGTGGAGACCCAAGAGGAAGAGACGATTCAGAAACCTAGCATGTTGGAACAAATGAGGAAGCTAAAGAAGGAACTAGGGGATGAAGACTTCGACAAAACGCTGGACCAGGTCATGATGGAATGGGATTTTTAAAACGCTCGACTCTAGCAGCAAGAGTGCGAGCAGATGATTCAAAAATTTGTACTATATCACAAGTGAATGCGATCAATGTTCCTTTTCAATTCACGAGTACGAAGAAACAAGCTGCCGATACTGCCCTCCTTGATAGTGGGGCAACAGAAAATTTTATAGATCCTATGATGGTCCAGAAGCTAAATGTCGACACAATAGACATGGCAAAACCACGCAGGGTGTTCAACGTAGATGGAACACCAAATCAAGCAGGCGACATTCGCAAATATTGTGTCTTAAACATCAAAAGAGGAAAAGACGAGGATGCTCAACTCTTCTTCGTAACGAACTTAGGTGCAGACAGAATGATATTCGGATACCCCTGGTTGGCACGTTTTAATCCAGTCATTGATTGGACAGCAAGAAAAGTGATGGGACCACCAGTCAAGTTGGGAACCACTGGAAGAAGTTGGAAACTCAAATGGGTTGAACACATGAAAGTACGAAAGACGAGCATAAGCCAACAAATGGCTGAGAAAGCAGGAAAAGACCAGGAGAAACGAAAGGTGCCATCAGAATATCAACGACATGAAGAAGTGTTCTCCGAAGAAGCAGCCAAGAGGTTCCCCCCTGAACGACCCGAAGATCATGTCATTAAATTGGTACCAGAAGCACCAAGAGTAATCAACTGCAAGACTTATCGGCTTACAGAAGATGAAGAAGAATCAGCTAACAAGTTGGTGGACGCACAGTTAACTACACGCTATGTCAGCCCATCCACTTCACCATGGTCAACACCCATGTTCTACATCAAAAAAAAGGATGGACGTCTACGACCTGTGTTTGATTACCGGGAAGTAAATAAATGGACAATAAAGGACGTATATCCCTTGCCACGCATCGATCACATCTTCGATCAACTAAGGGGAGCAACAATCATGTCAAAGTTTGACATCTGGGACGGCTATTACAATATTCGAATCCATCCAGATAGTCGATGGATCACAGCAGTCAAAACACCCCGAGGACTTATGGAATGCAATGTTATGCCTTTTGGATTATGCAATGCACCAGCCACATTCCAGAAAATGATGGATCGTATCCTTCTCCCACTCAAAGCCAAGTACCCACGAAATATTCATTGGTATATGGATGATGTTCTGATTGCGACGGGAACAAACTTGACTCTACATCAACAAATTGTACATGAGTTCCTGGACATCCTCCAGAGCGAATCACTGTTCTTGAAACCGGAGAAGTGTTACTTCAAACAAGAGCAAATCGAATTTCTGGGATACAAGATCGACAAAGGGACAATTCGCATCGATCCTTCAAAAAGTGATGGACTCAAGGACTGGCCGAGAGTGCTGAAATCAGTACATGACGTTAGAAGTACCCTTGGCGTTTTGGGATTCCAACGACAATTTATACCCGGATATGCCAACATTGCACAACCACTCAACAATCTCCTCAAAAAGAATGTCAAATTCGAATGGACCGATCAATGCACGCAAGCATTAAGTCAACTCATAGAAGCAGTAACCACAGATCTGGTTCTACAAAGACCAAACAACGAAAGGCCATATACACTGGAAGTAGATGCGTTGCAATATGCTACGGGAGGTATACTATACCAACCAGATGACACCGGACAGTTACGGCCAGTTGGTTATCATTCCAAAACCTTCAATCCGGCAGAAAGAAATTACGATGTTCACGATCAAGAATTACTGGCTATCATCAGGGGATTAGAACAATGGCGACATCTATTGTTGAGTTCGAAACAACCCATAACGGTCCTCAGTGATCATGCCAATCTGAGGTATTTCAAAGAAGCAAGGAAGATTAACAGATGAGTTGCAAGATACCTGTTAATACTAGCTGACTACAACCTGAAAATTCATCACCATCCAGGCAAAAACAATAGAGCAGACGCTTTGTCAAGACCGCCGGGAACAGACAAGGGTGAACAAGACAATGAGCTAAAAACGGTACTACCTGACCAACTCTTTGTCAAAGCTACAGGAGAAAATGAAACAATGGTTGAAGAAGTTCTAAAAGTTCAAAACGAATACAAGGACGAGATGGAGCAACTATTCAAGGAAGGAAGTATAGAACAATTGGACGAAGAAGGTTATTATCGAGAAGGAAAACTTGTCGTGCCAAGTGACCTCATCCTACAACAAAAGATTCTTCAACAATATCACGACCACCCCACACAGGGACATCCAGGCATATCAAGAACGTGCCATTTCATAATGAAAGACTACTGGTGGAAGAATCTCAAAAGTTTTGTTGTTCGATATGTACAAGGATGCGCCACTTGTCAAAGCACCAAGAGCAATACAACGAAACCTACCATCCCATTGAATCCCATTGTTACAAAACCTCATGCTCTTCCATTCAGTACTATCAGCTTGGATCTTATCACAGATCTCCCAAAGGTGGAGACATACGACAGCATTCTAACCATCACCGATCACGATTGCAGCAAGGCCAGCATCTTTATTCCCTGTAACAAGACAATCGACAGTACAGGGATCGCGAGAGCATATGCTCAATATGTTTTCCCTTATTTTGGGCCTCCAAAAAGGGTAATATCCAACCGCGACCCGAGATTTGCGTCGAATTGGACAAGACAATTATGCCAACAACTGGGGATTAAACAAAATATCAGTATGGCTTATCATCCCCAAACAGACGGACAATCGGAACGAACCAATCAGTGGTTAGAACAATATCTTCGGGTGTATGGGAACTTTCAACAAAATGATTGGGTTCAGTGGTTACCATTGGCTCAGTTTGTACACAACTCTTGGCCAAGCGAAACCACGAAACAAACACTGTTCGAATTAATCATGGGATTTACTCCAACTATCTGGCAAGCTAGCAAAACAAGCACTCTACCAGATTTGGAACGACGCAAAGATTATCTGATCAGATTACAATATCGCACACAATCAGCCATACAAAGGGCACAAGAAATGATACGAAAAAGAAGTGAAAGAAAGAAGGGGAGACAAACGTATCAATCGATGAAAGAAGGACAGAAGGTATGGTTAGAAGGCAAAAACTTGAAAACATCACATCCTTTCATCAAATTGGCGCCAAAAAGATATGGACCCTTCGAAATACTTCAAGTGATCAATCCTGTGGTCTACAAGTTAAAAATACCGGACCAATGGAAGAAAAAGCGCGTACATCCCGTGTTCCATGCGTCACTAATTACACCGTATAAGGAGATGGAGGAACATGGAATCAACTTCGAAGAACCACCACCAGATGTAATCGAAAATGAAGAAGAGTACGAGGTGGAACAGGTGTTGGCCTCGAGGAGGACGGGAAGAAAGAAGACGTTACAATATCTCCTAAAATGGAAAGGGTATTCTGATGTGAACAACAGTTGGGAACCTGCTGATCAAGTTCATGTGGAAGAATTGGTAGAAGACTTTCACAAACAAAACCCAACCATGATACGACAATTGCATACAAAAGATCACCAAACACCGGAGGAAACTATAGTCACTACTAGCCCAATGACTTCTACCCCCACTCAGACTACGCCCACTACACCAGTTACCTTCGCACTCCCTTCCCCCTTTGAAGCACCGTGGTCTCTACCCGACCAAGTTCGTCAACGCCTCGCCCCTACCTCGGTCTGCTCAGCGTGTATCGAGAATGACGCGCTTTTATGCTGGAACCCGTGGCAGTGGAAGACAGTTCAAATATACACAGATGGTCTTAGGATGATTACTGATACAGCATATGGGAAGACGACGATCCCAGAACAAGGACCTCTGGAATGGTTCACTGGAACAGAAGAAGGAGGAGTTCGAATCAAAGGTCCCTCGCATTCGTGAGATGACGTGGAGCGGTTTGGGGGACCATATACCGGACTCGAATATCATAATACAACTACCAACCCCCTCTTCCGAACCAGAATCCGCTCCCACATCTCCACGCATCGCCCTGACCAGTATGATGGATATATCCACAAAGGATGTATCATTTACATGCCGCTCTACCTTCGAGGTGACCAGCCTCACCCAGCATGTATCTGGCCCCCAGGATCCGATGAACGCAAACAGGCCTTGGCCCAGGTTATTACAGACCATGCTAATACACTCGTGCGACGGAAAATTGATTTACACCACCACGGCCTTGATACCTTGGGACTGGCGTCCGGTGGCCATAGGAGGCAAGATAAAAATCCGGAGGCGTTTATTGAAAGTCAAAAAGGGGACCACTTAGGACCTGAAGTGGTATGCCGATACTGCAAAAGGTGGACTGATCATTACAGTGATCAGTGCAGTCAACCCCACCTTTACTGCCTCCCAGTGGAAAACTTTTGCGGTGTCGCTCGCAACCATAGGTTTTATGGAGGGGGATGCCATATGGACAGTATCAAAAGAAGGTTGCAAGCTCCTGTGGACCAAGAAGAGCCCGCTCCACGATATAGGGCCGAGGATAGGTGTTCCGGTGCTGACATCACGGTTGGTAGAACAACACGCCTAGGAGAGGGGGCACTGTTACGGAACGACACTACCGAAGTGGTAGACTTAGCAGCAGACAGTACGGGTGATGAGTAAGCTGAGCTACTTGTGCTAAGGGCGGACTATTTTTACTCATCGTTAAACCGTTGACCCACTTCCAAAGGTGATGTCATTATGATGTCACCTATTCCATCACCTTCTCTTATGTTCTATGATGACGACGTCACGACTGGTAGGGTACTACCCTGGACTGAGGAGGTTCTTGTGTACGAATAGTATAAGTAGACTGGAAGGCTGGTAGCTTGTACCCCAGCCTTGACTTCGTTTACACTCTCAAATCGACTTCTTGACTCGTCTTGCAGGACAAACTCTTCACTATAGAGTTTGCCCTTCATCTTCACGTCTGAGGCTCATCTCTTCTCCTCTCATCTCTATCCCAATCTTCTGATACTGTGGTCAGCCCACATATCCTCTGATTGTCTCTGAACGTCGTCACTTCAAGTGACCCTGAGACTTAGTCGCGCCAAGTACAACTTAGACTTGGATCTGTCACAGAACGAATTAGCCAAGTCGGCATCGGGTCCAGTCGAACCCGTAACACTCTGTCTTGCTGACAGAAGGATCCAAACAGAACAGACCACCTATTCAAATAGGGGAATTCCCTTGAATGGAGGTTGCAAGTAGCGCACCCCAGAGTGGACAAGCTGGTAGGCTCAGTGATTGGCCACCACTTTTAAAGACAGACCAGAACCGATCTTTGCCTCATAGGCAACCAGCCCTGTCAAGCCGTAACAAAAGCCGAAGCTCCCACACACTGGCTAATTACCAGAATCCCCTGAACCTAGACACAGAAGAACAACAGAAGCTAATTCAGCTTAGAACCAGACTCAAAAGAAGAGCAGTAGCCTCTCTAAAACAACTCAGAAGTACTAATGACAAGTCAACTGTATCTATCCTCAAAGAAATCATTGAACAAATCATCTGGCAGCTGTGCTTTTTACAAGACACATTCAGGACACTAACATCAGAAGAAGCTGCATTAACCCTCAAAGTGTGTAACCAAAGTGATGGCCATCAAAGTTAAACACTGCCCATATCCAGACAAGAAGAGAAGGCACCATTTCAAGTTTATCCCAAAAGAACCTTATCATCACTTCCTCTTCTTCCTTATCAATGACCTTTCCTGAACACACATGTTAGAACACAGTTATTTTTGTAAAGTATAGTCATGCCCATTCCACCACTAGAAAGCTAGCACTGGAAATAGAAGCCCCTTGTCATTACATCTACCTTGAACAAACCAAACCAGAAGAAGTTAAGATCATCAGCAGAACATTACTACTCCTGCTAAAATTCCAGAAAGACCTCGATCAAGTCTTAGAATGAGCAGAAAGTTCTGAAGAAAAAGAAGTTTGGAATGAACAAATCCAAACTAATGAAGAACTCATTACCATCATAGAAGAAGAGTGGCAAGTTGACACTGCCTACGATGAGGAGCTAAAAGATTACCTCCTCTTGTATCCAAGGGACAACAACATGATTCTGATTCCAAGAAAAATAAACCTCAAAACTGATACTGGCACGACACAGTGACAGATCCCTCTGAATAGATTGGATAAACAGATCTACCCTAGTCCCCATCACAACCAGAACTGAGGATGATGTCCCATTAGAAAAGAAAGGAACCATCCATTTCCTATACCCCTGATTGGTACAAGAAAGAAAAAGGCCCCCTAGTTACTATTACTACCGAGACCAAGAAACATAAAGAGCCTATGAATTTATCAATCACAACTGGTTCAAAATCTTTTAGACAACAAATGGGTACCTAACTTCCCCAAACATGGAACTAACCAAAGAAAAAAGGACCCTTAACAACCTGCCCAAGGCAACAGAAGAGGCTGAATACAGGAGTGCCACAGACGAATCCCTGGAGCTACTGGAAAGCCTGGAATCTTTTGAAGGAATAGGAACCAGAAACCAACTCAGTACTATCAAAGTTTACCAATCAACCAACCAGTGGAAAGTTGGACCCAGACAGATCCTATCATGATTGGCTGGTACAAATGATAGTAGGACCCCTCTACATCCCCCCAGTATACACACCAGCTCCAAAAGCAACTATCCACACCACCCAGATATAGATACAGATAGCTCTAGGATCAAATCCCCCAAGTCCTAGAGGAGAACCTGGAGGGCACCATGGAGGAGGACGACCAGTCCCTCAAGCAACCAATGAAATGAGGGGAACACCACCAAATATCTTTGATGGCAAAAATACAAACTGGGAAAACTTCAAAAACAATCTCACCATTTACTGCTTAATGAACTGGGACAGCATTATAGAACATGTCCTTTTTACCCATGTCATTATGACCATGTCCCTCGTGAAAGGAGAAAAGGTGGCAGTCTGGAAAGAAGAGTACCTGAAAACCTTGCTAAGGCAAACACCCATAAGGGGAAGAAATGACAAATCACTGTGGGATGACTTCATGGCCACTGCAACTGCATTTTCTTCCCTTACTCTGGTCCACTGGCCTGGCTCCAGCATGCTAAGTAGGGCTGATGGCAAATCTCCTGCTACTTAGCACTTAGACTCAGTAAATAGCATACATTAGCTAATCCTGAGAATAAAAGCGCTTTCAAAATAAAAAATAAAAAATAGGAAGACAAAGGGTGAGAATGAGTATGAGGTGGGGAGAGAGAGATGGACTGTATGGGTCAGGGTGGTGTTCAAACTAGCAGCACTGCTCTTTGAGCCAGAGTCTGTATAGCTGATGGTGTTATCAAGGTCAAGTTGGGTGCTTGCAGAAGTTCATATGCTAGCCACTGATGTAATCAGCATGTAGACAGGGAGGGTGAGAAGTGAGGAGAAGTGCTTGGTTAGAAGACATTTGGGATGCATGGCTGTTGGTGGCATGGGTAAGCATGTGGAGCTCAGAGGCAAGTGTGACAGTAAGAGGAAGAATCATGCAGAGAAGCTATACAGGCAACACAAGATAAATGACTTCAGTGAGTGGAGGGATGGAAGAAAGTGGGACAAACCTGGCATGGCAAACCTGGCAATATCATCCTAGCTCCCACATGCTTGACGTCTGCCTCACCTTAACCATGATGATCTCTCCATGTGCTTGAAATTACATGTGTAGGCCAGAATGTAAATGTGTTGATGGCACCACTGGGCTTGTATGTGGGGGGGTCCAGAAGACTTGGATATCTGGGTACATGCTAAGCAAGGATGTGATCTTGCACTATGGGTTGCTCTGCAAGTATCTGTCACAATTAGGTCTGGCAGCAGAAGTGGCAGCAGCTTAGGGCTGTTGTGAGGTCAGTCAGATACTAGTATGTGCAACTACAAGTAGGGCCCATGTCACCCTCAAAGGACGTAATCCAGTCCCAGTTAAATGTGAGGTCAGACATTGCCTTGCATGACTTAGTCACTCACACATGGCTGAGCACTCCAGCCATGTTAGTTATATAAGATATAATTGGAGTATCAGTGTGAGATCCTGTGATACAATGGTAAACCTGTAATGAGTAATCATGTGAGCATACAGACATTGAGAGTTCAAATCCTGCTGTTATACAATAATTGTTAGTGCCTCATGGTGTGAAATTAGTAAAAATTTAAGTCCAAAAATAAGTGATATAATAACTGAAATGTATAATATTAAGTGAGCTTAAATAAAAATGATTATAAAATTTTAATATTTAATGCATACAGTATGTACAAGGTATCGTAATAAAAAGTTATTGTTACTAGTATAGGGTCAGCATCATGGCTGCCCCTGTAATCTCACTTTGTGCCACCTCAGCCATGTTCCCTTTATGCCTCAGGCTCAATTGATTATACCTTGGCTATACTATATGCTTCTTTACCACAGATCTCTATGTATATAAGGTCCCCAGAGTGAATGGAAAGAGACAACAAAGAGAATATTGATCTCCCTTTATTGTATCCTCTGAACTTATGCACATGCTATCAGGCTCACACACTAGGTATAGAAGCTGTAGATATTTAAAGATTAAGGATCAATGTATTACAATGCCTAGATACCATAACAATACATAGATGCTGGAAATTTTTCAAGATAGAGACTGAATAAAAAGATATTTAATTTCATAACAAGGTGGACAAGTTATTACAATGCATTATAATGCCCAGATAGAAATGTTTTGGTGATAGAGAGAGAGAGAAAGAGTTCTGAGAGTAGACTTGTTATTGATTCAATGAAGCTAAAGCCAAAGCTGGAGCTACAAGCTACCCAGCTGAGGCCTACTTATATAGTATATGGGTTTTACCTAACTCATAAAACAAGGTAAACATTCTGAAACACAGAGAATCTGGGAAGCTGCTTGTGAAACAGGGAGTGTTCACAAGCTGAAACAGGGGTAAGAGAATGTAATGTCCTGAAACAGGAATGGTTAAAAGTAATATGGTAAAATGAAGGTAAAGAAGGTGAAAAAGGCTAAGTACTAGTGGGCCCTCAGAGATGTGTCTGGCATCAGACACATAGAGAAGGAACACATGTGAAACTGGAAAGTAAAATAGAATTGAACAAGGCCAGCTACAAGTCCGAGGTTTTTTGGAGAGGAAGACAGGGTGCGGGTAACCCAAGGGACAGAAGTCCTGCAGTGAACCATCTGGGGCACCAATCCATAATATAAGATTATTACAGCAAGGTATTGTAATCTACAGTTATAGATAAC
>QFDW01008270.1:0-12943 GCA_003315895.1 Lactifluus rugatus
TTTTGTTGAAATTGAAGCTTGGACATCTCACACGACGAAAGCTAAGAAAACGACGACACAAGCCAGCACCACTTGGCGAGTCCAATTACCGTCATAATCACGTGAACAATACTTTCACCCTTGACAGGGGCTGGATTACATAACATGGGCAATATATCTCTTTATGCTGCCCTGGCCTGGGATAGTGGGGATTCTCGAATTTGTCCAAATGATTGCGTACTTTGCAGATGTTGCTGGTCATTCAGGGGCAAAGAGCAAGATGCCGTGTAGTGACTTGAATGTCGGGCGTAACAAAGATGACAGGTTCGTTGATGCGCTACTATGCTCCTACGATGGAAAATGGGACAAGAGTTACTCCACGGCTGGAGTTTTCCTCATGCAATTTTTCCCCTGTAGGCAAAAACATTTCGCAGATTCTTTTCTGGCGCGTTCATTTGTACATATCTGGCATGTGCCAGTTTGTATCGGAGCGCTCGGTGATAAAGACATCCGTGCTACTCACGATGATACATGGGAATTCGCATGATATCTACCGAAACCGACACATAGCACGTCAGCGGTGTCTTTGAAACTTGGCTAAAGATGCAGGTACAGGAAAGCAATGAGTTTAAGGGCAGTGCGACCCGGATGGACAGGCGTGAGAGCTCCGAGCCGTTTTGTCGGACTCCCGAACCGGCAAATGGGCCCCCGTCAAGGTACGAATTGACGGCCTTGGTTAAGGACCTTGGGAAATGTGATCACTAAATGATTTCCTCTTCTACAGCTGGCCTGCCTTCATCATATATCCCTCTCTTTCTCCTCCTCACATCTCGTCCCCAGCTCTCTCTTTTCCCCCCTCTCTAATCCATTCTTCCCCATTCCTCCATGCCCGGTGTCCTTGATAGTGAGCAGGCTCGTCGTGTTAGCAAGGCTATTGATGATGATATCAAAGTGGCTCTTACCGCTTTTCTTGAATATATGCGCACATATCTTATACTCTTTCACAGCGCGAGAAGGAGTCGATCAAGAAGAGGCAGAAGCAGAGAAAGGAGGTCAAAGGTCTGTTGCGGACGCTTCTACCCCTCTCCCTTTCTTCCGATTTTGTCGGCATAGGATTTCACCCATATCTGATAAATAACCGTCGGTAGTCATGCTCCTGGGACAGGCCGAGTCGGGCAAGTCAACACTACAAAAGCAATTCCAATTATACCATGCTTCCCAGACATTAGACCGCGAGCGTCCTTCATGGCGTCCAATTGTCTACTTTAATGCAATCAAGGCCGTCCGCACTATCTTGGATGAAATTGACTGGGACTTCACCACCCACGTCAACCAGGAAGAAGAGGCCTATATAGATCCGAATTGGCCGCTTCAGATCTCCCGCATCCGCCACACGCTCCTGCCATTGGTTACTATCGAGGACACTCTTGCCTCCGAACTCAGTGGCGGCGTCACAGTTGCGGGCGGTCGCTCAGGCGTGTTCGTCCGTGCGGGCTGGCAGTCTGTTGTGACATCGACGCGAACTTGGCCAGTTGCCGATATCCATGGTGGGACTTCGTCTGGCCAAGGCGTTGTGGCCAACATGGCCGCACGCCTGCTGGCAGAGCTACAATATGATGTTGCTGAGCTGTGGCAGCACCCCGCAGTAAAGACCCTTCTTCGAATGCGGAGACTACGTTTGGAAGAATCCGCAGCATTGTCTGTACATCGCCTACCCTGCACGCGATTCTACTCACACAACACTCTAGCTTCTTGGACGAGATACATCGAATAACTGAACTTGACTATCTACCTACGACAGGTGAATCACAGTTTCGCCTGCCTTCAACTGTCCTTAATCTCAGTCCTAGATGACATTTTGCACGTTCGTTTGCAGACCCTAGGTGTCACTGAACACTCCTTCGATATCAATTTCGGCGGAACCCACTATACGTGGATGTTGTATGATGTGGGCGGTGCTGTGAGTTCTCGCCATCGTAATTCTAATGTCTCCTTCGTTAATGTATCGGATCGGCTCCTGGTAGAGAGGCCAGGTAAGCGGCCAGGTTAAGGCGATGACCGAATACCTCAATTGTCTGAAACCTTCACACAGCGCCATGCCTGGGTGCCTTTCTTCGAGGACGGTAAATATCATTCTGATTGTTTCTCACCGAAGTCTTTGTTTTCCCGCTTTCTGCATCTTCCCCATTTTATCTCTGTTGTTCGAGGCACAGGCGCCGAGAAGTGCCAATCCTAACTCTTATCATGATTCACTGCAATGCTCATATGTCTGCTCTTCATCGTGACTGACACTTATCTTTGTTCAGCCACTGCAATTATTTTTTTGGCTCCCATTTCCGCATTCGATCAGGTGAGCCACATGGTCATCCACCGTGCTTCCATGCGCGTGAAACTTTCCGGACATTTGGCTAACCGTATTAACGCCACGCTTCCAAACAGTACCTTGACGAGGATCCGCGGACGAATCGCATCGATGACTCTCTACAACTTTTCACATCTACGTGCTCGAACAAATTATTAAAGAATTCGAACGTGGTTCTAATGTTGAACAAGGTGAGCACTGTGAAAGGCATTTGGGCTCCTTATATAGTGGACAATTAGACCGATCTCTTGAAGAAGAAACTTCAAGCGGGTGTAATGGTCAAAAGATAGTGCGCTTTAATTACCGCTGTCGTTGTCTCCTCTGCTTATACCGCGTGACTACAGTATTACTTCGTACGGCGAGCGCGACAACAGGTATGAAGAAGTAGCAGAATATTTCCGTGCACATTTCGTGCAGGCATACAAGCGCAAGAGCGTACAAAAACAGGAGTTGTACATTGTATGTCACCTCCCGTTCTCTTTGTCCGATATGTTCGAGTGAAAACATTGTCCTACAGCATTTCACATCTATGCTTGTGGGTTTCTTGAGTTCTTGACGTATATTACCAAACAAATTTTTGCTGCTAGGATATCCGTGCCACTCAGAAAATCATCGTGGATAGTATGTCCCTCGTCTTCAGTTGCCCCTCCCTCGAGTACTATTGATTCTATTTCTTTTATAGTTAACGAAGCTATTATCAAGTCGTATCTGGGTCAGTCGATGCTTACTTAGCACACAAGCAGTCTATTGCTCTCGCTCTCGTCATCCATTATCATGAACAAAACAACTTTTTGTTCAGTCATGTCAACTAGGGGCTACTCCGGTGTCAGAATACTAGTAGAGTGTGGTGCCATGCATATAGTAGTTTGGTAACATCTCATTCCATGTCTTACTTGCTGTTGATTTCTACGCATTTTGTAACATTGAGTACAATGATCTCCCGTTCGGCTACAATTAGAATGATTTTCTCATGATGTGATGTGATGCGATGCATGATAACCGTGGGAAATAAGAAAATAAGAAAATTGTCCACAAGCGTGGCCTAAGTGACTCTAGCTCGCTGCAGCGATTCTACATATTCGACTATTCAAATGTCTACGAGCGGGCTGAAAGCTATCGCACCCGTGCCCACCGCGGCAGATTTCTTGGACATTGTTTTGTCTAAAACCCAGCGGAAAACACCTACCGTGTGTCTCCAACGTTTGCATTGATGGGCCGAGTCTACATCTTTCATTAGGTTATTCACAAAAATTTCAAGATTAGTCGCATTCGCAACTTCTACATGCGCAAAGTCAAGTTCACCCAAGATTCCTTCGACGAAAAACTTGGTGCGATCCTCTCTGAATTTCCGATGCTCGATGTACGCCATTTGTTATCCTCTATGGCTGACATTTGGTTTACCTTGTACATCCATATAGGACTTACATCCGTTTTTGTCCTCCCTGATGAATGTATTGTACGATAAGAATCACTACAAGCTCGCTCTCGGCCAATTACGAACCGCACGGCATCTCATTGACCACGTCGCAAAAGATTACGTTCGGCTACTCAAATTTGGGGACAGCTTGTATCGGTGTAAACAACTGAAAAGGGCAGCACTTGGCCGGTGCGCTCCATGCTTTTGCATCTTCAAGTAGAAGGTGCTCAATTGAACTGCGTCCTTTCATAGAATGGCAACTATCATGCGCCGCCAAAAAGACCCCTTAGCATACCTTGAGCAGGTCCGGCAGCATATATCGCGGTTGCCTGCCATCAATCCGAACACGCGCACCCTCCTTATCTGCGGCTACCCGAACGTCGGTAAATCGTCGTTTATTAACAAGGTCACACGCGCGGACGTCGACGTCCAGCCATACGCGTTCACCACCAAGTCTCTTTTTGTCGGTCATCTAGACTACAAGTATCTGCGATGGCAGGTTATTGACACGCCTGGGATTTTGGACCATCCGCTGGAGGAGATGAACACGATAGAGATGCAGAGTATCACGGCATTGGCGCACCTGAAAAGCTGTGTATTATATTTCATGGATCTTAGTGAGCAATGTGGTTATACCGTTGAAGCACAGGTGCGTAGTGACCTAGCCGAGCTAATATGCTGCTTGTGACCGAAATCCATAGTGTAAACTATTCCACTCCATCAAGCCTCTATTCCTAGGCAAGCCTACCATGCTTGTCATCAA
This sequence comes from Lactifluus rugatus, assembly GCA_003315895.1. Classification (NCBI taxonomy): domain Eukaryota; kingdom Fungi; phylum Basidiomycota; class Agaricomycetes; order Russulales; family Russulaceae; genus Lactifluus; species Lactifluus rugatus. The sequence continues at coordinate 4,522 of QFDW01008270.1, forward strand.
CAAGGTTGATGTTACACGCCTCGACGACCTGACTCCGGATAACCGCGTACTTGTGCAAGAAATCATCGATATGGAGGGCTTGCAATGCGTGCAAGTGTCTTGTCACTCCGAAGAGGGTGTCATGGACCTCAAAAATAAGGCTTGCGATGCCCTTCTAGCACAGCGCGTTGATACAAAGCTCAAGGGCAGCAAAATAAATACCATCATTAACCGTATTCACGTTGCTCAGCCGAAGCCGCGTGATGATATTGTCCGTCAGCCCTTCATCCCAGAAGCGGTCAAGCTACGCAAGACATATGTCAAGAATGATCCTGACCGGCGCAAACTCGAGAGAGATATTGAACTGGAGGAGGGTGGTGCCGGGGTATACAATATCAACCTCAAAAGTGCGTACCGTGCCTTTGTAGCGCTCTTAAGGTAATTGAACGGTGAGGCAGAGAACTACATGCTCGTCAATGACGAGTGGAAGGACGACATCATACCGGAGATAATGGATGGCAAGAATATTGCTGATTTCATCGATCCCGACATCGCGGAGAAATTAGAAGCTCTCGAGCGTGAGGAAGAGATGCTCGAGGCAGAGGGTTTCTATGATGACCAAGAAGACATGGTAGGTTCTTCTATACGAGGAATTCTCCACTGAGTTTCACGCTTGTTTATCCCCTTACTAACTGGTCCAAATCCTTTTATATTGATAGTTCGACTCTGATGACGAGCGTGATGCCGCCGCGGCAAAGGTTGCTCTTGGCCACAAGCTGGAGGCGCAAAGTAAAAAGAAAATGAAGAACAAGGCGCGTCTCCCACGAACCGCGGGCCTTCGCACGCTCACGGATTTAACGACGGACCTGACCAAAGCGGGTATCGACCCAAGCCGGGTGCAAGAACGCGCGGTGATGATCGCCAAAATGAGGGCTGCGGAGCGCAAGCGCAAGCGAGATGAAGAGGACGACGGCATGGACGTTGACGTTGGTAGCAACGATAATGATGCGGTGTCAGAGGCAGTGCGGCAAGACGAACCGATGGACGTCGGCGGAGAAGAGAATACTCCACGCAAGCGGGGCAAGGCCAATTCGGGTGCAGTCATCGCACGGACGCGTGCGCCACGTTCAAATCGGCAACTCGCGGGTTTGCGAGATGAAGCAGTGCGCCAGCGCCCCATCTTTTTTTCCCCTGCATTTACTGATGGATTTTATTCATATGTTTTTTTTTTGTCCCTCTCTACGCTACAATACAATAGCAAGCTACCAAGGCTGTGCGGTTACGAAATTTCGGCCAGCGTGGACGAAACATGCTCGCAAAGGCGGGCGAGAGCGACCGCGCAATCAGAGTCAAAATGGTACTTATTGTGTTTTTTTTTGCCGTGCTTCAACGCCCGTTCCGCGGGGTTGGCGGGTCCTCCTTTTCCCCCTTGGCGCTAACGGCACTATTCTTTTCGCGTTTTTCAGCCAAAGCACCTCTTCGCCGGGAAGCGGAAGGCGGGCAAGACCAACCGTCGATAGGTACATCGGGATCGTGGTGGTGGTACCTGCATACCTACTCAGCTACCTTCCGGTGTGCTTACTCCTGTACTCCTCTCCATCCCCATTTCGTGTCATGCATACTGCACATATCACACACACATCCATTGACGTAGTCATAGTCTACTATGAGGTATGTACATCATGAAGGGCCAGATACAATGCGGAACACGCGTAACAGCCCTGCAGCTGTTACTGGTATCACGCATACGCGTCAGCAATACATCAAGGGGGGAAAAGGGAAAACAAATCAACACGAATCGTGCAAAAGCACGGAAAGGAATAAGAAAGTCCCATAAAATAAACTCGACATCGAAACCATCGTAGCTTCGAACCGCGAAGAAAAAAAAACATGAGGTAGGATTAGCTGTCATTCGCCTGAGGGAGAGCCGCCCTGTGACAGTGTTCCCTGTGATTAAGAATAACGTCAGGAGTCGTGTATCGAATAAATCGTTAAATCGTTAAGGAAATAGTAAGATAAGAAGGTAGCGCTGTGAGAACCAATGGTTGGGAAGGTGTTGAAAAGATATCCAGGGGTAAAACGAAGATCGAATCGAATGTAATAGGGGGATAGGGGGTTATTGGGTGGTAGACCAAGCGCTGAGTTGAGTTGAAAGGGTTTCTAGTCCCAATCGATGACGACGCCACCGGGCGCAGGCGCAACGCCAATACCACGTTCTACTTCACGGCGCAGCCACTTGAGCGCACGCTTGTCGTCCCGGAGAAGGCCCTCGAGCGCGTTGAGGCATGCGCGGTTGTGCTGACGCAACCACTCCTTCTCCTCCTTGCTAAGCATATTTTCGAGCACCATGCGTGTCTGGATCGGCACGCAGGTCAGGCGCTCAAAGCCAAGCCAGCTTTGCTCCGGGTCGGTGTGCCTGGTGCGCACATCGCGCACGACGAGGACGGATTCTATGCGGATACCAAATTCGTCGGGCTTGTCTGTTTCTATGTCAGAGGACAAAACCCGGAGTCAAAGAAAGATACGGCTTACAGAAACCGGGTTCGTTGGTGAGAACATGGCCACGAGCCAAAGGCACATCGCTCGTGAACCCATGCAAACCTTCGTGAACATTGAGGAACGATCCGACACCATGACCGGTGCCATGCTGATGATCAGATCGCATCATGAGTGATCTCAACAGAAGTTGACCAAAATACGTTCATCAACTTACCATGTAGTTCATGCCGTCCTGCCACAAGTTCTTCCGCGCAAGGACATCTAGCTGCTTACCCGTTGTGCCTTTCGGGAAAATGGCACTGTCAATGGCGATCTACACGCGTAAAGATGAATACGCTTCCTTCTGAAAGGTGAGAGAGGATCCACGTACGTGGCCTTGCAAGACTCGTGTGTATGCCTCGCTTTGTTCTGGTGTTGGACGACCAAAGTGTATGGTCCGCGTTGTGTCGCATGTGCCATCACGGTACTGTCCCCCAGAGTCGTTGAGATACGGCGTTTCTTTGTCTATGATAAAACTGGAGCTTTTGAGGGGTGTGTAATGCGGAAGAGCAGCATTGGGACCCGTTGCGGAGATGTTTTCATACGCGAGTCCCATATAGTTCTTCGTCTTACTCCTGAACTCTGTGAGTCGCCAAGCAGCCTCCCACTCAGTGATCTGGAAACCCTTGGACATCTTCTCATCAAGCCAGGCGAGGAACTGCACGTAACAAGCACCATCACGGAGGTAGGCACGCTTGAGTCCCTGAATCTCGACTTCACTCTTAACGCTCTTCATCTCCTCGATGATGGAATGAGCGACGGAATAACGGTAGTGCGTCAACATAAGCGAGATGGCGTATGACGTTTGAGGTGAGATGATCATCTGTTGATATCCATGATGGGGTCGATATTAATAGGATAGACAAAGAGGATTACGAACTTTGCCATCACCCCACTCGCGCATGCGCAAAAAGGACCAAATACTGTTGTACTCCCGGATCTGGACATTGAGGTTCTGGAGATATGAGAACACGGGCTGCTCAACCTTCTCCTGCTCGATAAACAGGATGGCACGATCGAGACCGATGTACAAGTATGAGATGAACACGGGGCTGAATGGGATATCGTCGCCACGAAGATTAAGTACGTAGGCTAGAAACATAGTCTTGTTAAGCACACAATGAATAAGGGACGAAAAACGAAACTCACCGATGCAGGCCAGGTTGGTCACCAATGTGCCAACGTAGTACTGAGATGGCGACGGTGGGTTTTTTGACGGTGTCGTACCAGACGGCACGAAATTTTTGATCCAATCACGAACTTGCGTGAGCTTTTTTAAGGCATCTTTGCCTATACAATGACCACGGGTCAGTCACAGAATGGACAGAATCAACAGCGCAACTCGCCAGTGTACTCGATAGGTTGGAGATAAATCTTGTTCTTCGAACGGGTTGGCTTAGTCTCCCAGATCAGGTCGATCAAGTTCTGTGACGGATAAACAAGCCTGGACTTTTTTTCTTGGAGTAGGTGGTAAAGTTCTGTAGCGATTTCATTGGAAACCATACGCGCATCAACACCGATTCTCGACTCATGAACACGGTCCTGTGGTGAGAAAAAAAAAGGTCACAAATGCCTTCAGTACTACACGATGCACTCACGGAAATCCAGTCTACCCAGTTCCGAGGTCCAGAAGGCACGCCGGCACGGATCAATATCCAGTTATCGTCAAGCTCGTGCTCGGCTTGAAGCCAATAACGTGCGTCAGTGATGAGATAAGCAGCTGTTTTGGATATGATTGCTTGACCAGCCGAGCCCGTAAAGCTATGTTTGGCGTCAATTCAAAAATGACTCGAAAATTTGGGGCCACGCGTACTTTGTTATCCATTGCCTGCGTTTGTCGGCCTCGGCAGTGTACTCAGATTGGTGAGCATCTTCAGACATTACAACGCTTATGCATACACATATGTCAACAACGAAAGAGAGAAGAGCAACAGGGACATACTAGTAATCAAGATTATCTTTTGCCATGTGCTTGCGCACTTCCATAAGCCGGCCGTACGTGTCAACCTCCTCGCGTATGGGATCCTGATAGCCCTCCTTGCGCTCGAGGGCTGATCCGGTGAGGGTATTGACAGAGCTGCTACCCTGGGATTTGTTGGACCTTTTGCTTCCGCGAGAGAGATTGCTGGACTTTGTGGCTTTGCTAGCTTGAGTATCGTTGCTTTGCTTCGAATCCTGCGAACTCTTCGAGCGTTGAGACATGTGACGAGTTGGGGACTGCGCAGACTCTGGGGGGAAGGTGGGAGGTGGATCTCTGGGGTATACGGGAAGGATAGTGGTTGCGGAAGATGTGCGATCCACCTCTGTGAAGAGATCCTCCTTATCCCTATCCTTGCGACCCAAACCGAATGTCCATCCGTAACCGAGTTTGCTTCGGAGGGTGTTGCCACGAGTGAGCTTGGAGCGAGTGCGATCAAGTTTCGGTGCCACTCTGGGGATATTGTTGTACGATTCCGTATCCTCCGAAAAGGCAAGCTTCTCAGCCCCAGAAGTGACGTCCGCTCTTGACTGAGCATCTGTGATCGTAGCGGTGGGGGAATACGAGCCGAAGCGAGCGAGAGGGGAGCCAGCAGCGGATGGACGTTGCGATCCTGGAAGGGAACCCCGGGAGCCCCGAGAGCCCCGAGAGCCCCGAGAATCTCTAGAGACACCAGCACCAGAACGAGAATGAGATGGCGAGATACGGGAATGAGATGGGGAGATATGGGAGGTAGCAGCGGATTTCTCGTCGTCAAATTGTTCAATGAACTTCTTTTTCCTTCCCTTGAGAGTGAAAGAGGGCAAACATATCGGAGGCGGCGGTGGTGGGGGGGGAGGAGGCGGAGACATGAGGATGGAGGGAAAGGGAAAGAAGGAAGAACGGAGAGAAGTAAAAGCAGATGTAGGATATGTAAAAAATTGGCCTAGACACGAGTCAAGATCCTCCGTCGTCCCTCTTAATTTTGGTTTCACCACGTGTTATTTCCTTTTTGGGCAGTACCAGCTATTCCTTCGGAAGATTAGGAGCACTCCACTGACGTTACTCTCGATGGGATCGATCCGGTGATATATGCGCAAGTATATGCGCCTTTAAAGAGCAGAACTGCCGCGTTGACAACAGACAACAGACAGCCCACCCTACCCTACTACGGCGCATGGCACTCGACCTGCCTCCTCGTGGTGCCCCTCACTCTTCGCAGTTCAACGCTTAGCCGTGTGAAAAGCCGTCAAACCCCGACATGCGGAAACATCCTTCCCCAGATTACCACTTTGAGCAACTTTATCTTTTCTTGGAACTTTCGGGGTTTATATGGCAAAGCGGTTCATGAGAGAAGCGATCCAAATAGGGTGATCCTAACACGAGGCGGCAGTGCGTGCAACAATAACGAAACTCCAACCGTGCTTCACGGCGTGGCCTTTTCATTCTTTCCGGCCCGAACCCTGGCCTCCGCTTTTCACACAATCATCTCATCCCCTCGTCCCAGATATAAATTATGTGTGCCTACTCTCTCAATCACCTACACCTCGTGTCACCCTAGGAAACACATCAAATGACCTCTGACACACAGACTTTGTTCACCTCTTCTCCATCTCTGAACTACGATGACTGCGCACTTTGTTAACTACAGCCCCTCTCCCCGGCCCAGCAGCGAGCTCGTTGTTCTGAGGGAACCTTCTTCCGATGAGTCACTCGTAAAATCCAACATGACTCGAATGTCGCTGCTCCGTAATCACTTTGCCTATCGCATTAATAAGAATGCCGGCGCACGCCGGCGCTCCACCTCATCTGCCTTGCCCTGTAACACTTGACGTAGCCCTGTCCCATACATCACATACGCACCTACCTTCTAGAAGCGCGCAGTTTGGGGCTAATTGTTTGGGTTTCACCATCTCCGGGGCACCCTTCCTAGAGCATCGGCGGTTCGACGGCGAAACCATGGCTGACATCCGTGCCATATTGGGTAGTCCATTAATTTGCGTTCCATTGCGCCTTGGGGGGCACAGCACCCTTGCGGAGGTGCACACACTCCCCCTAGCACATACACCACGCCCAACTCATATCTTCCGTGCTCTCCGAAGGGCCTCAAAATACGAACACTGCCGCACTCGACGCGTGGCACAATACGACGCCGCCGAATCGTAAGACGAAAAAACCTGTGAATCCTGCTAGTTGTCTGATGGGCTTGGGCCAGGGGCGCACTTTCTCGCGGCCAGTTATCATCGCACGAATCAGAAGCACCGTCTGTTCTGCTACATAAAGAATACTTGGCCAAAGACTAGAAAACCGTGAAATGGGCTGCTTCGTTTCTTCGGACCCACGCTTCACTGTTCTGGGCGTTGAGCTTGTGAGTGGGCTGAGCTAGATCCGGAGGTTCAACGATCTATCTCAGGAGAAGATGGTGTGAATGAGTGCAAGGTGCCAAGCGTCTAGACCATGGTCCTCGCTCCTTTATCTAATCGGAGGCATTTCATTTAGCATTGAGTCTCTTCCTGCCTGGCTCCATGAAAATAGTGGCTGTGTCGACAGAGACCTACCCAAACCCAGTGCGAATTCTTTGGAAGCTAAAAGAATCCTCTCTCACAACAAGCAGAGAGATAATGGAGAGCTATTTAGACACGAGGAACGTAATGTGATTCAGACAAGGATCTATGGAGGTCAATCCCCCCCTATAATATACAGATGGGATAAATCACAGGGAAAAAACATCAGATGATTTACAGGTGACAAAATGCACAATATATATCACACGAGAGAATGTCCAGTGTGTCTGGTCGTAGAGGTGGTAAAAACTTGCGAGGATGAGTACGTAAATGCATGCGAGTTCTGAAAAAGATCTAGGTGGCCCCGGTGGAAACTGCGGTCAGATGAGTCCTTTACGCAAAACAGGCTTCTATCTTTTTTCTTTGTCTCGTTTGTTCGTTAATCTTCAAAAGGGTGATCATGTTATGAATGCTCCAAAAGCCCGCTTAGAGGTCCAGCATATAAGGGAATCAGCCACGAAAAAAAATTCCAGGTTTACTACTCGACCGCAAGATCGCTGGTTGATCGCGAGTGCTGGAAGGGATTGTAGCCAGCGCCACGCACTGAAAATGGTATCAAGTTCCGAGGATCCGACGCGGGGATCGGGGTTGACGGCACCGAGCTCGGCGGAGCATACAGTGAACCTGGGAACGACGGCGCGTAGTTTTGCAGATGCGGAGAAACGGGGGAGGAGGGAGATGCCGGTTTGCGACGTGTGCGCCGTTCCGGAGATAATAAGAGAGCGCCCACCAGTTTGGGTGAGCGACAGGGTCTCGACCCTGCAGCTTTTATGGGTGGCGTCGCCGCCGTGTAATAGTGCGCCTCCTTGCGAAAGGGTTGCGAACTGCTGGACCGCGCCGGGATGGGAATGGGTGAGATTACGGGCAATGCAGGAGGGCGCTGTGAACGGCGGCCGGACAAATCACTAATGGAAGGAGAGAACGAGCGTAGCGGAGGTACGTGGGTGGTAGATGAGTGCAAATGCGGTGTAGAGGCGCTTCTCGTATGGTAAGCGTGCGGGTGAAAGGGCTACAAGCGAATTGGTCATGGGTCACACATACGAGCCCAGCAGATAGTTGCGACTCGCTCACCTGTTGATAGAATGTAGGTGTGGGCGGGACTACCTCCATACTACTACGATCCCCTTCAGAGGGAGTCCTAGCGGCGTTGCCTGTTAAGGAAAAATCCTGCCCGTTTCTAGAGATCAACATGACCCCATCTCCGGTGTCCGTCTCACCATCACGATCGTGAACGCCACTGTCTCCCACGAGATTGGCCACGTCGTGGACGTCGTCAAGCTCTGATCCGAGTATCGCAGAATCCCGTGTTGTCTCGCTAGGTTGCGGTGGAAGGGCTTCATGGTCCGCAGCGGAATTCCTACTCCGCCCGACAGTTGACGGTCCA
>QFDW01008301.1:0-12519 GCA_003315895.1 Lactifluus rugatus
CAAGGTCGCCGACTTTGGCCTTGCAAGACGTTATGGGGACCCGGTCGGTGTCGGAGGGATGACGCAGCTAGTTGTCACACTTTGGTATCGGTGCGTGTGCTCGCTAAAAGCACCTGTCACTTCTAACGCGGTTGCGAAATACAGCGCACCTGAAATCCTGTTAGGGGCAAAGACCTACTCAACGGCCATTGACATGTGGTCCGTTGGGTGTATATTTGCCGAGCTTTTATTGAAGGAGCCGCTGTTTCAGGCCAAAGCCGAGATTGAACTCATATCCATGATATTCAAGCTCTTGGGCCCGCCGACAAACGACTCGTGGCCTGAATACTCTAGTTTCCCATTGGCGAAAACTATTAGCTTGCCGTCCCCCCAACCTCATCAGTTCCGCCAAAAATTTCCGTTTTTGACAGTAGCAGGGATCGATCTACTTTCGTCTCTTCTGACCTACGACCCCGAAAGAAGAATTTCTGCGGAGGAGGCGTTGCAGCATCCATACTTCTCGTACGCTTCCTCCAAACAACTCACAATTCATCTGCTGAGTGCTTAATGACTTATAGTGAGACTCCGGCACCCAAGCACCCGGACATGTTCAGCTCATTCCCTTCTGCAGCTGCAGGAGAAAGGTGCGCAGATGTAGCATCTCGCTTGTCATTACTAAATTATTTGTTCAGACGACGAAAACCTTTTAGCTCACCCCCGGCTCCTGCCCGAGGTGCAGGTCATAAGTTGCTCACGGATGTGGAATAACGTGATTTCGTGCTTGTCAGATGGTACGCTTGGTTTGGAGGTCTCTGATACCTACGCTCAGTAACATGATAGAATGGCTCATTTCGTAACTTAATTTACTGTAGTTACACGTGCTAAAACCAATAAGAGATCAAGTGGGCGGTATATGACTGCACCCAAACACGGTACACAAGGGAAGGAACACACGCAGGCATGTAATCCAACCACCCACACCTAGGCAACAAGGTCCGAATCATCTGCTAGGGCTGACAAGGTGTCACGCATCTTCTTAAAACGTGCCCTCGTCCGGTCCATGGCACCACAGCGATCGTAGTACTCCTGGACCTCTTCGACAGTGAAGCGGAACTCACGCGCGATATCCAAGATACTTTGGTCCACAACGTGAAGAATTGGGCCATCAGCCTGAGTAATGCCAGACGCTGGCCGACTATTACTTTCCTCGCTGGAGGCGTTAATTAGTGATCACACCATTCAAACAGATGGGGTACCGCGCACTTCACCCTGACTCGTTTCCCATTTTCATCTGGGTCTTCGCCAGCTTTGCGCTTTCCCCATACCGGAGGAGGGTCGTTGCCCACTTTAATCTCCCATTCAGCCTCTTCATCCTCCATCTCTTCTTCAGCAGGACTCCTTCGCACGACCACTACGCTCTCTGGAGTAACACCCAGACCGAGGGAGCCGGTCGCGGGTGCTTGCATTTGGTTCACATGTGGTGGAAGGCCGTGTATGTGAGGATGGGTTTGCTGATATAGGTCAACTGGCACTGGGGGAACTTGTATCCCGGAATGAGGATGCCCGTCTCGGGCACTCAAGGACATATGCATCGCCATGGCCATCGAATGCGAAGGTCCGGCTTGAAGAAAGTCATCGTCGTTGGATGGGCCCGCGCTGGAGCCATCGTCCTTGCGCTTTCTGCCCCTCTTTGGTTTCTCTTCAGGCTTGCGCACGTAGCCGTACTGGCCTTTCTCGCCCAGGGAAGGCTTTTTTTGTTCGACTATAGCCTGAATCATTGTATCCAAACGCTGCGAATTCTTTTTGTAGCGCTCGCGCCATGACTGCCATGTGTGGCGTGTGACCCACGCATATTCTGGGTCGCTTGCCTGCATTTACCTTAGATAGGAGGCGATGACACCGGATAAAGCGACATACCATATCACAAAGTTGCTGGTAGAGCCTGTTTCCAGTCCTTCCACCTGTCTCCTTGTAAGGAATCTTAGCGGCGATCCACTTGCAAAGGTGCTCCTCGTCTTCTTCTGTGAATTGAGTCCTCCTGTGAAGGAAGTTAGTCCGCGTTGGCTTCGGAAGGTATGTGCCACGCACTCTTCTCCCGGTCTTCTACCGCCAGGATTTTTATATACAAGCGGTGTATATACCACGGCACCCTTCTCGACACACTTCTTGACCCATAGATAAGACTCGACATATTTTCCAGGAACACCCTGATAGTTCTTCACTAGATGCTGAAAGATTTCGGTGTTTGGATCCGCAAGAATCACACGTGCAGTCTGAGCAGACGCGCTAGGATCCCCTCCAGAATGCTAAAGTCAGCTTGTCAATAGACGTTCAAATACATACACAACAAAAATAACTGACCATGATCCTGGCACTGAGAGCTGCACGGGCGTTTATATTAGCAATACTTGAATCAATGTGAAACTTGATGGCTTCTCCATTCTCCACAAAAATCTGCTTTAACAACATCCCAGCAATCTTACACGCCTCCACGTAGGTGTAGGGAACAAAGTGCCTATCTGGCCGATCTGGACTGTCCCAGCACAGCTTGAGCCGTTCCGCCTCGTTAGTGTTTGGTTGAATCAGGACAAAGCCCTGTCGCGGGACCTTTGCCTCGACACGTCCACCGAGAGACTGTAGAATGGATCGAATCAGCAAGTAGACGCTAGAGAAATAGCATGTGTGTTCCCACTGTAATCGTCTCACAAAGCTCCGCCTGCAATTCAGTGGGCAGGTCCTTTTGTATGAAGAACTTGACGGCTATGCCATTTCCATCTTGAAATATAGGCTTATAATGTGTTCACTAGATATTAATCTCGGATCATAGATGAAGAAACAAGGACAGTACCATTTGAGCTTCGAGGGGGCAATGGCGGCAACACTCGTAATGGGGTTGGGGGTTGTGTCGGAGCTAGAATAAGGTTAGGTGCAGCCACATCCGCTGAGCCGACTCCATTCAAATAATATAATTTCTAAAATATTAAGTACCCTTTCTACCCTAAGACTATCCCAGTACTTTTCCCGGATTCATGATGCCGTGAGGATCAAAAATTTGTTTAATCCGTCTCATCATATCGATGGCAGTAGCAGATTTAGAATAGTGGATTGCGTGAGTCTTCATAGCCCCAATCCCATGCTCGGCAGAAATTGATCCCTTGTAAGAGGCTTAGAAAAACACATTAGCTTCTGAACATAAGAGAAAACTGCACATTCGTATCACTTACCAACGAGCTCATAGACAAAAGGCTCAAGAGCAGCTTCTATCTCTGGTGTATACGCCGCTGCCACGATGTTCAGGTGCAGGTTACCTGCCGGCGAATCAAGATGGTCAGCATATGACTTGCAAAAGTTAACCCGGGGCTCACCGTCACCGACATGTCCGTATCCAAGTACGTGTTTTACTGCATGCTCATGTAACAACCCTTTTCTCTGCAGCTGCTCGCTTGTTGCGTCGACCACTTCCTTGAAGGAAGAGAGAGGAACCGATACATCATACTTGTAAGTCTTCCCCTCCTTAGAAACAGCCTCCGGCACCCCTTCACGCAACTTCCAGAGTGAAGTAAACTGGGCAGGGGATTGGGAGAGTACGCCGGTGTTGATCAAGGGTGAATCAGACTCGAGAAGTATTTCGAGGAGGATATTGAGTTTCTTCCAGCCGACATCGATCAAATGACTTTGCATCTATAGCCGGAGTACGAACCTCTTCATCATGCTCCTTGTTGCCACCACTGGTCTCGAGTAGCACGAAACACTGAGCACCTTCGATTTCTTCCTCGCTTAAGCCCTTGCCTTGACCGTGCTTCACGGCTAGCTCGTATGAGGCCCTGTCAATGAATTCAAAGGCCGAAAGGATCTCTGAGAGATGTCCTCGCGCCAATTTGAAGAGGGGAAGCACGTTTTCGAAGGTTGGAAGAGCAAAAATCACGTTATTGACCGCCCGCGGAGCGGCGGGTGTAAGAATCGACACCCCAGTGACTACGCCTAGCGTGCCCTCGGCGCCAATGAAGAGTTGCTTGAGATCGTATCCTGGTAAGCAATGAGCACCCGAAGTCATTGGGGAGAATCGTAAACTCACCAGTATTATCTTTTCTCAGGGTGGAGAGATTATCCATGATAGTACCGTCGGGTAGCACAACTTCGAGACCGAGTACGCTTCCATGCAAGGAACCATACCGTAGAAGACGGAGTCCGCCCGCATTTGTCGAGATGTTTCCACCAATCTGACAACTGGGACGCGTGAAATTCCGCGTACGCGATGTAAACGCACGTCGATATGTACCTGCCTTTCGCCCCCAAGTCGAGGGGCATTATATGATTATGCGGAGTGATATATTCTGAGAGTGCCTCTAGAATACACCCAGCATCGGCCACAAGCGCTCCTAGATCATACGAATAGGTCGTGTGCACTTTGAGCCTGGGACGACTTGGGCGATACACACGACGCACCGGACACAGGGTCAAATGAACGCACTTTAGACATGTTATTCAGGCTCAATATGAGTTCATTTTTTATGGGCACGCTTCCACCGACGAGGCCAGTGTTTCCGCCTTGGGGAACGACGCCAATTCGACGTTCGTGACACCACTTCATGATTTTGCTGACCTGCTCTGTCGTATATGGCCGCAGGACCGTTGTCGAACTCCCGTGATACTTCCCCAACCAGTCCGTGTTGTATTGCTCGATCTCTGAGGGAGCTATCGAGACCGGGGGCAGTGTAGAAAGAATAGCATTTTGAGGGAGGAACTGTGCAAAGTGGGTGATGTCATCTGAAGTGACGGGGTTGAGATGTGATTGAGCGGAAGAGTGTTGGCATCTCTTTGCAGAGCGAACCAGATGCCTCACTGGCGTTCTGAGATAGAACATGATTGCCTGTAAAAGTGAAGTTCGACAGACCGTGGGTGTATGCTCTCTCATCTCACTCCCACGCCGTGGCGTTGCCGTAAATCACTCCAAAACGCCTACGACAAGAGCGTGGATATATGAAATTCTTCACAATTGGCACATTCGAAAGAGTCAGACTTGGTACGCTGCTTTTATCGACACGTCTACAGTAGCTATGATTAAGCTTCATTGAGCCTGACCCAAGCAGGCACCAGCCCTGCAGGATAAGCTCAACGGTGATGGATGACTGATGTATCGGGGCCCTAAAACAAAAAAAAAAAAAGTAATGTGCCCTATGGCCACGGAGATTGTGATACCATCCGGACGAGAACATCTGGAAGTACAGGCAAAGGGGACTGACACGTTCTTATTGGCTACATATTGACCTCTTAATGACCGTTGCTATGTAGCGGTCCAGAGGCTTCGATTGAGCCGACAGTGTTAAGGGAATGGCTGTCTCGGGTGGTGACAGCTGCTCAGCGCGACTCACACATCAAAAAAAGGGCGGTCGTTCAGAAACCTACATTGGGGCATTAGTTTACGCACGGTACAAACGTAGGACACTTACAGCATTTACAATCGAAGGGGCATAATGGGGTGCCTAAAGTGATGTGAGTTAGTTGACAAACTAGGGGGCTAAATTCACCTCCAGCCTCTGCATTAATACCGAGCTCGTCTTCTTTGTATACCGCAAACCCTTCTTCGGTTTTGCGACCTAGGTGTAGTTGAGCTACGCGGAGCTCATGTCCAGGAAAGCGCTTACGGGGCACTGTTCCGCGCGAGTCTCTGAACTTATCTTGGTCTTGTTTGGTTTCGACTATTTTGCGCTTTTTACTGGGTGGCATCGGACGAACCAGGCGATCATGTGAGACGGTCTTGGACGTGGACGCATGGGACAATTTTATTGAGTGATCGAGAACAATCTCGGGTGTTGGGCGCTTGAGGTCCGCGAGTTGTGTCTGAGAACGCTTATTTTTCCGCTTCTTCTGTTTAAGATTTGAAGACGAGTGTTGAGCGATTTGGGAGCTTGTAGCCTTGCGAGAAAATATATCGTCAATTTCTGAGGAGGGGACTGGGTTGGTGGTCGTACCCATTGGGCAACCGTGGGGAGGTTGTGATTAGTTGCTCTTGTTGACATGTCCGATTCACCATCACCAAACTGGTTCGACGCCGAACAGCATATACAACGGTTTTTGGACCAGGGCACATCACAACGACAACTGATGACCATGCTGTAAGTTTCTCTGATACTGTCTGTTTCATTCATTTATCCCTTCATCAGCCAACAACAACAGCAACAACCCCAGAATGCTCGTCACAACGCCACTAGTCAAGCTTTCCCCACCGGTTTCAATCCTGTACCCGCTTCTCCGAATCCAGGACCCAGTGCAACGGATCTCCCACACGCGTTCTTTAATAATGGGAATATGAACCCGAATACCGTTAAACAATTTGCAGCTCTCAACGCAGCCAGTCTCGCAAGAAGAGCCCAAACAACTCGTCCTTCCCCTCTCCCTGGCGCTCCAACTCCGGCTCCTTTCCTTGGAGGTGCATTGTCGTCCGTCAATCAACACCAATCTCCGTCCCCCGCACCTGGTCACGATCCTCTTTCTGCGTTGTCATCGCAAAACCGCTTGTCTCTCCAGGCACAATCTATGAACCAACAGCCCATTTCAAACCAGCCAGCCAATTTTAGTTCATCGTCATCAGACCCTTTCATGTCTTCAGTAGGACAGCAGCCTGTTCGCCAGGGCCAGCAGCAACTCAATCCTCAACACAAGACGAAGCAGAGACAGTTCCTACTCGGGCTCGCTAACTTTCATATGGCCCGCAAAGAAACTCTCCCTCCTACCCTCACCGGCATCTCACTTCCTGGTTATGACCCAAACCAATCTAAATGGAAGTCTTTGGAACCGTCACTGACAGAGGTGGGGTCATTCATGCTGGCAGGGAAGCCTGTTGACTTGTACAAACTATGGGTGGCTGTCAACTCTGCGGGTGGTTGGGTGAAAGTGAGCATCATTCTGTTCGTTCAGAATTTTCGGTCTAAGGATCAATACAGTTGTCACAAGAACGACTCTGGCCCACTATCCTCCAGGTGTTTGACCTCCCCGAGGCCTACCCCGTGAACGGAAACCCAACCTCCGTAGCACAGATAGTGGGTCAATACTACAAGGCCATATTATTACCCTTCGAGGAGTACACCCGCAAAAATGCGCAGCAGCAACGTCCCATGCTCGGCATGCAAGGACAAGCTGGACAGTCACAACAAGTTGGGCAGCATAGTATACCCAGTCAAATGTCAAGTGGGGATATAGGTACACAAGGGGTCATACCTCCAACGATCCCCCACCTAGATGGGGGCTCGACTCTTCCCCCACACCATCCTTTCGCCTCTTCGCAAACGCAGACCCATAGGCAGCCATCAGTTGGCCTGAATATGCTGCCGACTGGGTCCTCGCTTCAGTCCTCCGAAATGTTGTCGGGAATAGGGCCAAGCGTATCTCAGCCGTTCCTCTCACAGACTTCCCCGGATGGACCACAACTGGGTCTTCAAGGGCAGGCCCAGGATGGAACCCTTCCCTTTGACGCTGATGCAGAAAACCGCAAAAGAAAAGGCGCACCAGAGGTGGAAATGAAGCGGGTCCGTCAGAGAACCGGTATGTAGCTCAGGCTATTTATATTTATAAGAGACTGGAACTTACGGAAATCATTCCTCAAGTTGACTCACCAGATACAATGGTTGGTCGTTTTTCCTGTTCGGGAGTTCCTATGTTTGCTAACAGAAAAATTAGCCAAATGTTGATCGGACATCTGCGCCTCCGTCCGGGGATACTTCCGGAGCCGATGGCCAGCCAGCAGCGACAACAGCTTCTTCTACGTCCCAACAACCCGATTCGGGACAGCGTCGCAAGATCGAATACCTTCCTATCCTTCGGGAGTTGGACACTGTAGGTGGTCGAGATTTGCATGCACTCACCGAGGAGCGGCACCGGTTGGCTACACGACACGCCTTGCGCGATCTCAGCGAGTGGGGAAATATCGATATCGATGCACTTACTATGAGCCTACGTTCTCGAATATCCACCGAGATGGGATATGGTCTTACCACGTTCACACTTCTCTCTATCATGCGCGGCCAAGGGACAAGCGGGTTCCCGATCGCAAACTGCCCCGACCTCATGGACGAAGCTCTGGACCTGTTACTAGAGGTTAGCTTCAAAGAGGAAGAGCTGGATGACGCTTTCACGGAGACTTCAATCATCACACATAAACAATTGGTCGACGCCATTCTGGAACACGGAAGCAGAACGTTTGCAAGCTTAAAAAAGATCCAGGGTATGAAGGATTTCGACTCACTGGGACCGAAACAGCGCCCCGGCGATATCGTCCTGGCCATCGTGAACATAATGCGAAATCTTTCTGTAATCCCCGACAACGCCGACTATCTGGCGAATCATGAACGCCTGCTAGCTACCTTGTTACGAGTTTGTGCCGCCAAGCAGATGCCAGATGGTACCCTCCGTGCAGCCTCCAGTGCCCTCACACTTCGGGACCTTGTTGCTGTTCGACGCGACGTCCTCTATCTCCTAATCAACCTATCCGGTTCTGTGCGACTTGCGCCTTCGCTCGTTCTTGCCAGTACACCGTCCCCTGCCGCCTTGCAGGTGGCGAGGCGTGCATTCATGCTCATCACATCCTTCTTAATCGACCCCTCGGAAACCGTCAACCCTTCTGAACTATTCATGTTAGCGGGTGCAAGTGCTAATGCAAAACCTCCTCCTTTGGTAGATGCTGCACTGGAGGTACTCGGTCGCTTTGGTCAGCCAGATGCGAACCGACAGGTCATGGCGAAATCTGTGCCCCAAGCGTGGCTGCGGCGCATATTCGAGGCGCTCATGCATCGTCTTCCAGTTGTTGACTCGGACTTCCACCTCGCAAAGCGAGAGTCGTGGGTTAGTTATATCGAGAAGGTCATCATGGGACTTTACGCCATCGCATTCCTAGCACCGCCATCCATGAAAGAACAACTCAAGAAAGACCACCAGTTGGGTTTCATCAAGCTGATGCTAAGATTGGTGAAGAAATTCACTATCAACGTTCCGCCAGAAATGCGGATGGTGTTCACGGTCTGTGCGAAGCGGGCCGTGGAAACATTGAAGGTGGTCGACGATGGCGAGGACGCATTCGATACATCGCAAAACACGGGAAGCGTCACACTCTCGTTCGGTGTTGGATATGGAGAGGTGGGTGAGGACCACGTGGAGAAAGGAACAGGGTCTCTGTGTGGATTCCAAGAGGACGTGATCTTGGGCATCATGTTGCAAAAGGAGGTAGACGATTCCATGTTCCGTGAGTTGGAGAGCCTGGCCCGTGTGGGATGATGGATTATTGTAATTTAATTTATTTGTTGCTCTAGCTGTATTACACATGCAGTACTACCCAGTACGTCACCCACTCTCGTCACGACCACAATGTCTTCAGACTTCTCTACCGCTCCTCCTCCTATATATGCTCGACATGGCCCTAGTCCGCCTCAAAATGACCTTCAATCTGAGCCACAAATCCTCATCATTCCTGCGACGGACTCTTTGAGATTCCAGCAGGGGTTTCTTGGTGTTGAAGGCGAACATGCAGCAATTGAAGGAGAACTTCAAGTCAAGGGAACGGACTCAGTCCGCTGGCGAAAGGTGTCCGTCGTAATCTGAGCCCTAGCTTTCGGTCCACCTGCTGAGCCTAGGTTTTCTGTCCTCAAGGACGATGGACCTCCGTACCGTCGAGGCTGCATACGAGCAAGTCATCGAGCTCTCCCAATCGACCATTGTCCTTTATGATTCCGAGGATGACAAGGAAACCCT
Source organism: Lactifluus rugatus (assembly GCA_003315895.1). NCBI lineage: Eukaryota > Fungi > Basidiomycota > Agaricomycetes > Russulales > Russulaceae > Lactifluus > Lactifluus rugatus. The sequence goes on from QFDW01008301.1 coordinate 9,721, forward strand.
CCCTCCATCAACCTTTTCTTTTGCACTTCCACTTACCTCAGATACTCCGCAATGCATCCATACGCCGCAATCGTCTCTGAGGCACATCTTGTCTGCCACTCTCCATCCGTTTGACCAAGCTTCAGAGCCGTTCTCCAAAACGCTTACCGTCCATACGAGAAGGTTCATCCCCCACGCACACAGTATACCTGTCTCGCCTATCACGCGTTCTCTCGACAATCCCTCTCCAGTACAAGTCGAGATTCCCAGGACAACATTCACCTGTGTCGAGCCGGTTCCCATCTACGTAATGGTACCGCCTCCACGTCGGGAACTCGTCGTAGTAGAGGGTCTCAGACTGCGGAACATCAAAGCCGAGCTCATCAGGATCGTCCACGTCGCGGACGGGATCGAAGCAGATGAGAGTGACTCGGTTGATGTTGATATTCCGTCTGATCTTGGCGATGAGTCTGAGGAGGATGGCCATAGCGGAAACGCTCCGCTAGGTGTTTCTCTTCCGTCCCAGGAGAAACATGCTACGACCTCCTCGTCCACCACTTCTAACCCCAGTAACCCTCACCAGAGTCGGACTGCGACATATCGAACAGTGATCTCCCGTTCCGGTGCCCTGTGTCGCTTCCACGCCTCACTACCTGTACGTCTCAGATTCATCTTGCACCAATCATCGCCATCGTCGTCGCCATCAGACTCTACACACCCGCTTCCGGCTGGGGACTTTGGTTCTACCGGGAGCGACGCGGAGTGTGCGTCCATCACTCAGACCACCCTCCTCCATTCTGTTTCTTTCCGCATACGGGTGCACGCTACGTTCAGGAATACGTCACATCATACGGAGCGGGTTTCTACTATAACCATACCAATCACCTTCCTGCCTTCTCCGGCCCCTCTTCCTGAAGTAGAGGAATCTATGGACTCTGCATACCATAAGAAGCACGATCGTCCACCGGTAAGAACTAACCGGCGGGATGATGCGGATGCCGCTCCCCACTACGACTACGAGCAAGGCGAGGCGGGCCCAAGCTACTTACCCTCGGGTGCACCTCCGCCGTTTGAAGAGCGCGATGCTCCACCTCCCTTCTTCCCGACATCTTTTCCTTCATCGTCATCGAGACTACCCACTTTTCTCGAATCCGAGCAAGAGATCTTCATTCCCACTGCTGAAGATAACGCTGCCGCGCCGCCTCCACCGATGCCGCTCCTGGAACAAGTCATCGAAGGAGAGGGTGTTCTTTTCGGTTTCCCAGCATCGTCGCAATTTAGTGGACACGCTGATGTAGATCGCAACGACGGGGCATCTACGCCACCGCCTTCGGTAGAGATGGCAACGCTCGACCCCAACGTGACTGGGCTCGTGGGACTTAACGTCGACGTACCTGAACACACGATACAACTTACCTTGCAACAAGAAGAGCAAATCGTGACGGGTGAACCGCCCCCGCCGCCGCCTCCTCCGATGGACGACCCATCGGACCCACCGCCTTCCATAGACTCCGAGTATCGTTCGCGAGAGGGCGTCGCACATCAAGCCACAGCTATAACAGTGGCCAATGCTGCGGACCTGCCAGCCCCGCAAATCACACCATCCATGCCCGTATCGACGCGGTCGCGCGTGAGCGCACCACCACCATATCCTGTCCCCGACGGGGTGGAACACGAGCAAGTTGCGACGCCGCCGCCATACGTTGATCTGAGGCCGCCTCACGAGGGTTGAGCTGGAGGCTCACAAGTTCAATGCCTCGACCGTAAAGCAATGCGGCCGGATTATACTAATAACAAGATGGATTGGAATGCAGCATATGTGTAAATCGGGAGAATAACAACAGGATATTAGAGAAAAAGAAAGAAAGGCATCGTATGCGTGCCACACGTATAAGTAAGGAGAATTGAGCGTGTGCGAGAAACTTCAACAATTGCATGCGTCCCTGCCCTTTGCTTGATTCTCGTCCAGATTCACAGCTTCTTGAGCCCCGTTACGATTTCCGGCACTCCCTGGCCGGCCTGCAGCACCGCGCGAGGAGGCGAGAATGTGCTCGATAGGAATATTCTTTGCTGCTCACCAGAGGTAAGGTATACGAGAATGAGTCCACTTTGAGAATGGTGATGACGTACCGATCTCGGTAAACACCTCGACTACGCCCTCACCCGTCTTCGCCGATGTCTCAAAGAACAAGAGTCCGGCCTCTTGTGCGTAGGCTTGTGCCTCCTCACGGGGAACCTGGCGCAAGCTCTCCGCCTCTGCTCCTGAGGTGGTGGTCTCACCGGGGGTGGCAGTGGCGTCATCTGCTTCGTCCTCCGACTCGGCGGTGGCACCACTTCCTGACGTCGACGGTGAGGACTGAACGAGGTCGATCTTGTTACCGGCGAGAGCAATGACGATGTTCGGATTCGCCTGTCGTTGGAGTTCCTTCACCCATGTCTTTGCCTTTTCGAGGCTGGCGGCCTTTGTGACGTCGTACACGACAACGGCTGCTTGAGCATTGCGATAATACATCGGCTGCGGAACAAGGAGGGAAACATCACACCTGTGAGTTTTGGATGGTACTATCAAGAAGGGGATGAGAAGGATGACGTGGCTTACGGCTAGGGAATGAAAACGCTCCTGACCGGCAGTGTCCCATATCTCATATCGGAGGACGCGGTCTTCAAGGCGACACTTTTGTGTTAGGAAAGCGGCGCCAATTGTGGGTTCCTTGTTAGCTTGAAATTCGTTGGAAACCTGCGTCAAAACGAGTTAATAGATCAAAATGAGTGGTGCTGTGAGAGATTTTGACATACGAAGCGGAGAACGACGGAAGATTT
>QFDW01008496.1:0-10262 GCA_003315895.1 Lactifluus rugatus
GCACAGCTGCTCCGAGGTACAGTGGCGTCTCTGTCACGGTTTTTTTTTTTTTTTTGGTTTCAAAGGGCGGTCACTCCTCATCCGCGACGCTTCGAAAATCTATATCCGAAGCAGCCCTTCTTCCCCATCCCTGGCTTCCGAGAGTCTGCGGCAGCTTCTGCGAGCTTGGACCGCATTTATTGTATCATTTATCGCAACCCTTCGTATCTTACCCGTATCATTCCACCTGTTGACAGGCGCAGGATCTCTGGCATTTCGTGCGAAAAAAAAAGAAAAAAAAAAGGCCTCTCTGGTTACTCACCGCGCTACGTGGGGCGGCGACTCGTGTCCTGCCCTGGAGCGGAAATGCGGAAATTATCCCCAGATCGAGCCATCGGGACAGTACTGTACGTACAACGTCCCTAGGATACGATAGGTGTGTTGTACTCTACGTTTCGAAGTGGATAAGTGGAGGAAGAGGGGAGGAGAGATCTAACTACAGTAACTTGGCACTGCGGGGCTTCTTGCCATGGTGTGAGACGAACCGCGGCCTTTCTTTTTTGTCACGGTGTAACTTAGACAGTGCTATATGCATGTGGCTCTCAGTCGTCAAAGAGCGGTCGGAACTCCTTGCCGTCCAAGCCGAAAGAGACGCCCACGAAACCGATCAGAACAAAACATTCGCACGCGTATACAACGGAAGGGACACACCTTGCCGTTCTCATCGGATTGTGTGGGTCCCATCTCCGACTCCTCGATATCATCTTCGACGAAAAAGTCGACGTTCTGCCCCTCGTGTCCTCGTTCGTCCAAATCCAAATCCGGCGGCGGCGGTGGTGGAGAAAGAACGTCCGAACGGTCCAAGTTAAGACCGACCTCCTCGCCTTCGTCCTCCATCATCGCGTTGAATTCGTCTGCATCCATATCGCCGAGTCCAGACGCGTGGAGCGCCTCCTTGTCCGCCGCGGACATTTGAGACTCGGGAAGGAAGAGCGGTTCTTCCGGGCTCTGCGGTAGACGCGTCCTCTGCGCATGTGGTGAAAGTGTGGGTGGCGGAGGCACAGCTTGCGGGCGTCGTGTGTGTGTAGATGGTTCTACACGTTCGACAACCTTCGCTGGTGTACGATGCCGCGGTGCAGAATCCTCACGTGGACGCTTGCGTACGCCACCCTGTGCTGCAGACTCAGATGAACCTTCGGGGGCGCGAGCTTGGCTGGGTACCGCAACCACTGGGGGTGCAGGTGCGCCAGGAACGCGGCTAGTCGACATGGCGAACAGGCCCTCGATGCTGTCACTCTGTACATCTACGTACAGAGCCGCGGCCGGGTCGGTGAAACGCACATCGAGTAAGGCCTCCATCGATTCGGCATATGCAATTGTAGCCTAATCAGTGCCATTTTCAGGTTCACAGCGCGACCTAAGTGCTTCTGCCAGCCCGGAGGGAGATAGGAAAAACTCACATTGAATTCACGAAGGTGGAATACAAGGGAAATAGGTGTCGCAAATATGTCGTAATTCTCAAACTCTTCTGCACTGATAGTCAATTCGGTCGCGAGTTGCCCCGCCCCTGAGAACGCCGCTTTACTTTGGCATTCTATATGGCACAAATATTCTACGCACCTTTGCCGTCTAACGAGTTCTCAAGACTTCTTACGTGAACTTCGGCGTCATCGAAGACCCATATTAACTGCGGGTCGGCCTTGCCCCTTGTAGACGGGAAATGGTCAATCATATCCCTCATGGCTTTGGGACCTATCACAACGTGTGATTCATTCAAAGCCTCGGGTACATGGAGGTGCAATTGGGACGACGGCGTCTGTAGCAGTAAACGATGCGTCTTTACGATTCCTGACGGCCACCACGACGGACTCGCTTCAGCAACGAAAACGCAACATGCCAGTGACATAGGGACATCACCATGTTTACAGTGCAAGCGAACGATTAATTTGCTTTCCAAGGTGTCGTGCTCTTCGTCGTCCTCATGATCTGATACGCCATCTACGATGATGAGATCAAGGATATCTAGCAATTTCTCGAGGTTTTTGGGTTTGAGAATCGCGAGTAAGGGCTATGACAATGCTCGATAAGCGAGGAAACGCACTTTTCATCCGCAGAGGAAATACCTGGACACACAACTGACCAGTTACGGTCTGCTCTTGCTCCATATCATCAAGATCAGGGATGCCATCTCTTATGTTTCTGTTGCCGATATTGAACTTGGTAAAGAAGCTCCTATCATACGTGAAGCGGCAATAAGCAGACAATGATGGATTTGTTGCGGAGAACGTGATAGAATTGGGCATGGCATTGATGAAAATTTCTTCGCTATATTTTGACATACAGGTAAGAGCGCGTGTGAATGCTGGGTGTGGTATCCCGAAGACATTGGCAAAATGGTCATAAGAGGGTGTATAGCAGCATACACTTCAGACCAGAAGGATCAAGGGAGGCCTGCATCTGCGCTTCCTGGAAATAATTAAACCTTGTAACCGGTACCCGATAGAATAATAAATAAAGGAGAGATACTGTGATAGGGTTGTGGTCAAAGGTCGTGGAATGACATCACGTGAGTGTATCGAGCTATTACGACGCGTTCGACACAGAGCAGCAATAATTGAATAAACTGAACACTCATGGAGTCGTCAAACCTGTACATGGTCAAGCAACGCTTCTTCATAGGTATTTACATCCGTTGTCTCTCTCTTCTTGTCCTCATACTAGCATAAGGTGCATACAAGACTCTGGCGGGACAGAATCTTCCAGACCAATCGTCTGAAGACTACACCCCGATCCTGTTTTATAAAGCCCGCGCGCACATCGCTCTTGGGGATACTGAAACAGTCGCATCTCTCATTCCCACGGACACCGAAAATCTTGCTCTCAAAGCAGTGGTAGTGCTTGCAAAATACATCTCTGACCCGGAGGGCGATGCTGCACTCGAGGAGCTCCGCGATTTGTGCGTTGAGATTGAGGGGGATGACGTGGAAGCAACTGAACAAGAGAAGGGCTGGGTACGCGTCGTCGCTGGAACGGCGTTTGCCCGTGCGAACGAGATAGAAGAGGCCCTGGAAACCCTTGGAGTAGAATCCACTACGAAGAATCTTGAGGCGTAAGTCGTTAACATCAATCAATGTGTGAGAATGATCTAACGGGTAGCTGAACCCGCTTTCCTCTTTTAATCCATCCGTACTCTCACGGACCGTCTTCTTAGAGTGGCCATCGCTGTCCAAATTTATCTCTCCATACATCGTCCAGATTTAGCGCGGAAAGAATTCGAGCGCGCGAAGCAATGGGCCGAGGATGACCTGCTGCTCCAGTCGATCGAATCAACCATCGGACTGGTTACTGGGAAAGATGGCTATTCAGACGCACAATCATTCTACACGGAACAAATCGCTAACCCCTCTCTTGTTTCTCCCCACCTTCTCACCGCACGCGGGGTTACTCGCCTACTCTGTGGTGAGGTGCAAGAAGCGAAGTCTGACCTCGAGGAAGCCGTCTCGCTGCTGGGGGGGAAAGATGATGCGGAGTCACTTGCTGCAAGTGTCGTCGCAGCCGGTTTAGGACCCAAGAAAGACGATGCAGAGGAACTTTGGAGGTATGCATCATTGAGTGTTGTCTTTGGCGACCCCGATACTCACGGGTTGTTACCTTTCTCAGTCAACTTTCATCAGCATATCCCGACCACCCACTCGTAACAGCGGTGAACGTTAAGACCGTTGAATTTGACGACTTGGCTATTAGATTCAAAGTTCCACCCCTGGCTATTCCTACTGCAACTTGAAGGTACAGGCGGTGGATCTTGAAGAGTGTCATGCTGAGATCTCCGTCAGCCCTTGAGTGGTAGCAGTATTCTGTAATCCTCGCAATATTGTGCGTCCCGCCATCTTGGCCCGAGCATCTCGATACTCAATTTCAAGTGAGCGCAAAACCTCCCACGGGTTGTTGCGCCAACATAACCTACATTTCCGGTAGTTGGATGTGGATGATCGGATCCACAGCTTTTCCTTTGCACTGCAGAGTCTTTGAATGCTCACGCAAGGTGTACCTTCGGAGCTAGCAAGAGACCGACAGGGTAGCCGAGCGCTCTCACAGGCCAACGTAGCAACAGGTGCCGCGTCGTTCAATCACAGTTTGTCTGGAAATAACCATTGGCATTTCCCGAACTGGGTGGAGCTTAGGCTAGCTCTCGCACAAGTTTCTCACGCCGAACCTGGAAATAATTTAATTGCCTGCGATATGAACCACGCGAGAGCTGTAGATGCTGTATTCATAAACGATGGTTTTTCAGGGTATCAGACTTTTCTTTTCCTGAGACAACTTCGCCGGATCTAGAATATTCAGCCGATACATTGATATGGTTCTAAACTTGAGGTTTCACCTTGGCTTCCGTTCTACGATTTGTGAAGGTAGCGTGCGAGTGTCTATGTATTGCAGCCTTGTGCGCTCATCTGTCCGAAGACTGTTATGCCGTGATGCCCCCGTCGGTGATGACGCATATGGAACACAGCGTGTAGAATTTGAACGTGAAACGTCACAACAACGAACTCCTCTTCTAAGTCCTTTATGACAACACGGTGAGAAAGAGAAGTAGGGCCGGTCGAAGAGTGGCGTTGATACATACATACCAACGAACGAAATTCTTGATATGCAGGGAAAGGGTGTTCACCGGTGACAAAGAAAAATGGCTGCGAGTGAAAACTCCATTTCGCTTGTAATGTGATGAGGCATCGTAATCGCATCCTTCATGTAAATGTGAGTACGTAGAACTTCTACATAGACCTATTCCCCCTTCTCGAGGACAACTCTCTGAACCTTGTATTTTAGCGAGCTGCACGGTTGTAGAGCATCAAATACGGTGATCCCTCTATGATGATAACGGCGGTGTCATGCGGTGAATTTCCGCCTAAACCCCGGCACCACTGCATCAACCCAGAGTAGTCTCTGATGTGGATTTTGCTATCATGGAAGAGTCATTCCGCGATTAGCAGAGTTGCCATGATATCGAAGTGAGTGCGAAACTTGGGATTCGCATTTACTCTCGGCGGTTGAGTTTGTGATGGTCACATTAAGGAGCAAGAATGGACCACAGATGGCTTTAATGCGCTAAATGACGGCATACAGTAATTTTCTGCAAGCGAGGACGAAGCTAATGGACAAGGCTAACGGCAAACCATGCACGCACCATCGACATTCAATTTTCATGCATCAGTGGGAGAGGTTATTCCTGTTGTGGAAAGGTGCAGTACATCCGTGCACACGACAGCCGACGACTGGCGACAATTCGCCTTTGTTGAAGCTCTGAATATCGACGTGTTCATCGTGCGCGGGTCGGGGACGTCCTCAAGGACTGTCCCAAAACGGGCATTATAGTGTTATGTAAGCGAGTTTCTGGTTGTTGCACATTGCACAGCGCGTAAGGAGCCCCGCCACAAACATTTCAGTTAACAACTGCCGCAATGCCCATCAAACATCTAGAGAGTCGGTCTTTCTTTTTTTCTTAATCTGACCGAGCCATGTGCGTGACGAATCTCCTCTATTCTAGCGTACCTTCAAGAGAGGAAGCACCTTCAAACGCTCCCTCTTAGCGTTCTCTCGGATTCTCGCCTGGGTATTGATGCCGCCTATTATCTCCAGTCTCTCTATGACTCTCCATCGTCACGCGAACCTCTCCTAGCAGCTACTGGTGGACTTCCACTTGCTTTAACTACACGTATCGAGAGTGACCTGCGGTCGCTCGAAAAATTGCGCATCAAGCCTGTTTTTGTTTTCCCAGGCCTCTCTCCCAACAAGCGCTGGCGACAGATGCAGCGTGATATCGAACAGCAAGAGGCGTGTCGCGACCGCAACTTTGCATGGAGCAAATACGAATCAGGCCAGGAAGATGCTGCTACAAAGTTATTCGAGGGACGAAGCGGTCTGGCTCACTGGGATCTTTGGCGTCCAGTCCTGCGCATTTTCCGCAACCGAAACGTCGAGTTCCTTGTCGCGCCATATGTTGCTTGGGCACAGGTGCGCTACTTGTATTCGCTGTCGTTGTCACCCTGAGATGTGCTGATCTTGACTGCCTTGACGCGTCCCAAGCTCATCTACCTTCAACGACATCAAAAGTCCTACGTTCACGCTATCTATGGACCCACCGATACCCTTCTATATCCCGGTGTCGACAAGCTCATTACTTCCGTGAATCTCACTGGACCGGAACCCACGTTCACATTCACATCCAAAAAAGTCATTCTTAGCGACTTGGGGGTTTCCGAAGATCATTTCCTTGACATCGGTATCCTGGTCGGGTTTGACTACGCTCAGCCATTCCCACCCACTGTTCACGACCAAGCTTTGAAAGCGACGGTAGACATGGTCAAATTCTACAAATCCGGGCACGCGGCCGTATCAGTTTATGCTGATCATCCCGCAGTTAAATCTATACAATATCAAGATACATACGCACGGACGCGATCCATGATTAAATACTCTCTCATCTTATCTGTTGAAGGCACCGTCCAGCCCCTTCCACTCGCCGTCCCCTCCCCTAACCCACCACATGGCGGCAACCACCACCCACATCACCCCACGGCCGCGGACATTCCGACAGATCTACACGAGATTTTCACCCACCGTCTGCCGGACGAAATCTACTTCTACTTATCGCGCGGGCTCATGAGTCCGCAACCATTGGTGTGGCTGGCCAGTGGGCAGATCACCGAACATCCACCTCTAGACAACGGAGAGACGAACGAATACAGAAGATTCGTCAAGGAGGTTATCACCGAAGGACAGACCGGTCCTCGTGCGACCGCTCTCGCTTTGGTTAGCAGCGTCGCGCACAGTTTCTGGGCTAATCGGAAAGTCGCTGGCATGTTCTGGTTCGAGCACTCGTCGCCTTCCTCGAACAAATCTGTGTTACACACGTCACAGCAGACAGTACAGCTTGCCGAACGTGTCGTTGGTTGGCATGTTCCATATGCGATTGTTGAAGAGGAGCTTCGCGGGCAAAATGTTAGCGGTGGACATTTAATTAATGCGATATTGCCACTGACAGGTATCACGTTGACAGTCTTCGACGATCGACTTTGCGCTTTGCTTGGGAGCGACCGCTACAGAAAGACAGGCTGCCCGTACAAGAGTCAGACAAGGGGCGACGAATGCGCTACCTCTTGAAAAGAAGGATGAGATGGTCGCAAACGTGATTTGGCGTTTCCTTGAGTTGCGAGGGTACGCATTTTCCCGCTCACTGGGGTTGCGATATCTTTGGCGCTTGTGGCGCCAATAGCGCACCCTGATACGCGGCTGTGAACACTAACCTTGAAACTTTTTTTTCTTTCACATATCTCATCGGGGTTCGCGCCGCGGTCCCTCGTTGTCGCCCTTGCCTCACAATAGTTTCCTGTTGAAGACCCATGATCATTCACCGATGGCGCGGGCCATGCACTCGGCCATCCGGCAGGCTCGGCTGAATGACAAATTCCAAGATTCTCTATATCTATTCCTCGAGTTGGTTAGGGCCGGGGTAATGCATGGGCATCTATGGTCTGGAAGAGCCTTTAGCGGGGGACCGAGCTTTGGTACAGGTACGTGGTGGTTCCCACGTCAAGATAGCTGCTGATGGTGAGACCATGCGTGGCAGATGATGAGAAGTCATGCATGTTGTTGGTCATGCGAACCCTTAGCATTGTCCCGCTAAACTTCAAGGTGTGTTTTATGTCCGCTGTGCGAAAGCTAATAATGGGGTACCGATTGTTGAATTGATATAGTCCGTGCCATGGTCTGCGCCACTGTCACGGGAGCTGTTGGTGTTCAACTCGTTTGTCCGATCGTTGTCTCGGGCGCTTCGGACGCTTCTCGAGGTGACTACACTCAACATGCTCCTACGGTCTGATGCACGGCGAGCTCGAGACGACCTGTTGGACATTGCACTATCACTGCCGTTCCAGGGTGAAGTGAACACGGGGTTCGGTGTGCTGGCAAAGGTGTATTTGGATGCATTGACGCATCTAAACAATCAGCAACGTGTGCGTGATCCCAATGCAGAAGGAGTACGCGAGGCAAAGGCGATGGCGCTCGAGATTTGCGAGGAGACCTTCCCGGGGGTGAAGTCACCGCGAATGGAAGTCGAACGCGGGTTTCGGTTCTGGGACGTGGTGCGTTGGACCGATATGAGATGCATGTTCGGAATCTGACGCGGAAATTTCAGGCGCTGACTGCCATGAGGCAGCTGCATTCAGAGCAAGCTGTGTTACCTGAGCTTATTGACCAATTCGAGGCAGCGGAGGCGTGGCTTGGACCTATGCGTCCATGAAGGGAAGGGAAGGGAAGGGTAAGGGTAGGGTTAGCGCGTGGGAAAACCAGAAAATAATTATAAAAAAAAATTAATTTTTCGGAGAGGCGGATGATGATGATGATGATCATGCTTCTAACATAAATTTGGAAAAACACGGTCCATGGCTCGAGGGCGTGAGAATTGAGGTGGTCGCGCCGCGAAATATCCGCTTACTCACGCCGAAATTGGAACCACTCCCGAAAAGGCAAAGACAAGATGGGATCTGAGCCGATCTTACCCAGGGAAATCTGGTTTGGTTGCCTTTCTGTGTCTTATTACCCTTCTTGGCACCTCCCTCAAAATCCACTGGGTACTTTAGATGAGTCCTCAACACCCGCTACTCCCCATTCCCTCTCCCCTTCCCCATCCGATCCCGTTGCCGACTTGACTCGACTCGACTCCCCTTTCACCCCTCATCATGTTCAATGACGATATCTACCCTCCTTCAAAGGACTTTGTGCAACAGCCCTTATTCCTCCGCCAGCCGTATTCACTTCCGATCATCCAACTCGTAGAGTGCTCCTCACCACCCCCTCAAAAGAACAAGTACACTCCCTCCCGACTATCTTCTTCGTTCTATTCAGACTCGTCGGCTGATTCTGCCTATGACTCTTCATCTCCTTCGCTGTCCGATGCCTCATCATATTGCTCCTCCGTGGAGGACAGCTCTGCTCCTGTGCCACCGTCCTTGACCGATCGTGACCCGTCCGTTGATGACACGTATCGCACCCGTCAACGTCGTGTTAGCCTTTGGCGTGACGCTGTCTACTCGAAGAATGATGCTGCTTTCGGTTCGTCCTTTACCCCTTTACCTCTAGCTCTCTCCTCCCTTTCAGTCCTTCTGATGCATCGAATCTAGTTCCTCCCGCTTCCCCTTGCCAAAATCGCAAAACCCCAGACGATGATTTGAGTGATAGCGATTCAATTGTTGGTCTTGCTTCCTTCCTCATCGGGGCTTCTATCACTGACGTCTCACGTCCCAAACTTTAGACCTCTCACATGCACCGCAAGTCACCTCGCTCTACATTGAGCGCACATTCTTGTCCCGCTTGTGACGAAGACTTCTCTTCCCCACTCAGTCTCAGGCAACATGCTTCTACCAGCAAAAGCCCCAACGGAGCGTGTCGCATCGCCGTTGAGTACGGCTTTGAGTAACCGATCTCATTCCTACTAAACATTCCCTCGCCTTTCGGAGAAATGAGCCGGTGCTCCCAACAACTGCCTGTTGGTATCCCTCCCACTCACTTTCCACGCCTCACTGTTCTCCCGCCCGTCATTCCGGGTTCTGTCACTTCCGGAATAAAGGCTGCCATCAGTGTATTGGGCCTATTGCATTATATTCCGCCCTACCCCCTTTGTCGCGTTACCCGGTTACGCGCTCGTTCTCATGCACCGCCCACAATGACGCCTTCTCGGTTCGGCTCGGTTGCCGGCATCCGATCAACTCCTTTTTTCCTCATCTGAGAGCATCTAGCCTCGTTCAATTATTGGCCCCTTGTTGCACTGTACCATCACCATCCGCAAGTACTCATTGATACGCTAAACCTTGTATATGTACCATCGAGTATGATATCTTTCCATAATCAATAATATTAACCATCGGTTTTATCTTCTTTTTTACATGTGCGTGTGAACTCCGACTGCCATGTCAGGAAGTGCCTCCCGAAGGTTGCCACGGCTGCTCTGCCGTCCCCATCACACTGCATTTCGTGAAAAAATCGCATACATCAGCTACGGAAATTCAACGAATCGCCGAATCGATATCATGATCACTCCAGGGCGGTGCCCCCCGACCCTGCTCTAGAGACCCGTGGGATCAGCAACAGACAGACATGATCGAACCCCGATGAAACGGTTAGATGGTGAGAACATGTCTCGACCACAAGACCGATCTGCTCAACTGTCATCTGTCTGTATCTCCACAGACGCCCACCGCCAGCCACTTTTGCGCCCGTCTATTTCC
>QFDW01008590.1:0-14937 GCA_003315895.1 Lactifluus rugatus
TAAGGAGATAACATAAAACAAAGACACCTATAAAAGGGATACAAATAAAACAAGTAGAGATGGGGGGAAAAACCAGCAAAAACACCCCAGTATATATAACCAACAAAGTGTCACACAAGTCACAACAATCACAATAAAAAAATTAAAATTAAAATACCACCTGTCAAAAAGCACCCTAGCAACACTCACAGCACACCTGTTCCTAATCAAGGGTCAAGCTTCTAGTGCTTCCTAACCCAGGGTCCAGTTCCTAGTCTAGTACCTAGTCCAGTTCCTGGTCGTTCCTAATTAAGGGCCCAGTTCCTAGTCTAGTACCTGGTCCAGTTCCTGGTCGTTCCTAATTAAGGGCCCAGTTCCTAGACTAGTACCTAGTCTAGTTCCTGCTTTCAGATCACAAATTAACAGTCAGGGTCTAACCCCTGACCTAAAAATAAACAAACCTTATCCATCCTTCTTGATGGCCGCTTTTTTGATTACCTGAGCCATTTCTAATCATCACAAATCAACCTGCCAAAGTTGTATATAAGCCCCCAGAAAACAGGCTGGAAGGACATCATCCTCCACTCCTCTCCACTCTACTTGCTAGGGACTGAAGAAGCGATGCAGAGCAGAAACGCATAGTCAGCCCTTGTCTTCCCTTGGTGAGTGGTTGACCCACTTCTTTTCTGCCCTTCCCATTACTTTACTCTCTTCTTCTACTTTTGTCCCTTCTTTTTGTCCTCCCCCCCTAAGGGGGTCCTTCCTCTTTGCCTTGTTATTGTAGCATTAGCCAAGGTAAAGCCCCTCAAGGGGGCCAACCCTTCACCCTAAAACCATAACCGAGCCCTAAACAAGATTCATGGTTTATCACGTGACCCTCTTGGGCGCTTACCCCTGCACATGACTTGTCACGTGCGGATCACGTCACGTGACTATTGTTACGTGATTAGGCTCTGGGTTCCAGATTTTATAATGTACGTGTTTCCTTTCTACCACACCTTTTGATTTAGCCTTCTAACTACGAGTCCCGCTGGTGTCTCGTTGGGTAATGAACTCACAGGCACACAAATCATATGACTTGGGCGCTTACTGCGCCGCAAGTGCAAAGCCGTAGCAATGACTCCTGTGGGAAGTTGCATGCACTTGCGCAGCTCAATTTTACTGCGCGCGACATTATCGACCAATCGTATTAAAGGTATCACCGTAGTCCATCATGCGGCTATAGTGCTTTATAGTTCAAACTGAGTTTCAACCAAGGACTGATGAGATATAAGTGAGAAACTTGGCGCTTTCTGTGGATACCCATCCACACCAAGTGTCCTTGGCGTCAGGGTTCTAGCAACCCATTCACTCCTCTCGGGACCCCACATCTCGCTCACTCAGCTGCTCGCTCGCACCCTAAATATAGTAGTAACAAAATTGTTCTTATAGATATCTTATAAAGATATGCAATTATCTTATAATATATTTAGTAGTATAATATACATAATATCTTAATTGAAAGCTTAGAATCACATCTATCAAAGAACATCTTAATAATTATTCTAGCATGCTTAGTTCTAGAGATATATTGATTTTGGGGTTAGAGTTAATTTGATAAAAATCCTTTTAAAAGTCACTATATATCTTTTCCTTATATAAAAGCTTTTACTTGTGCTAAATATAATCACTGTAGCTTGTTGCTTCTATCTCAGAAAAGAGTGATGATTCCAACTTTGAATTGTCATTTCAGCTTGTTTATCTAGCTATCAAACACCATGCTTAGAATGTATTTAATGTAAACTGAGAAAAAGAAGTTACAAAGCCTATCAACAAAGCAAATATCAGCAAACCACAACTATACAAAAAGGCCATTCAATAGACTGGACAAGCCAGTAATATTAGTACAATATCACTTGATTCTTTTTTAGATACTAGCTATAATGCCATCATGTCAAAAGAAGACAATAAGCTTATCTATCTTTCCTCTATTTTTTTATTATTAAAGGCTAAATATCTTGCCACACTCTTCAGTGCTCTTTATGCCTTTGAGAAGCTATTTGATAACTTTGTTAAGACCTTACCTATGTTTTTCAATATTTCTTGCAAGGCTTTCAAAACTATTTGGCCATATTTCAATATTATAGTTAAAATAGATGATACACTATTTAGTGTTGTAAGTTTATATACTATAATCATTGAAATGGCCTAAGTTTTATATTCAGAGCTACCAATACTTAATTGAATGATAAGGAAGAATCTATAATGCTATAAAGGCATGTTTTCAGAACTACTTCTTGTCTTAACAATATTTGTATACAAAAATTGTAAATAGGTCCAATGGTTTTGCAGCATCTATAAAACTCCTATTTTCTATAAGAAGCCTGTTTCACAAAACAGCATATGAGATCCCAATAATCCAGAGTACCAGGTATATTAAGTCTCTTTTGCTTTTCAGTTTACTCACAGTTACACATTTATACTATAAAAAATCCTGTAGCTTCTTAAAAGAACAAGTTTTTAATTAGCATTGGTGCCAACTTTCTTCAAGACAGTTAGAAAATGGTATATGATTTTGGGCCTCCATGAGGCTTATTTGTACTCATACTGATAGCTGTAAGATATCTTTTCTTTTTTTATTCTTTCATATTTTTATATTCACTCCAGTATGAGAAGGTTGTTTAGTTATACAAGACTGGTGATTATATTTCCTTTAGTTATTTCCATGCAAAGTTGTACAATACATAAGTTAAGACATATAATAAAAATTTTAACAAGATGACTACTGAGCAATAAGAGGATATTTTTCAGCACTATGATACTATGCCCAACTCTAAGCCTGAAAGAGTTGGTAATCTGTCAATCTTAGATAAGAGATGGGTAGATTTGCCAATGAGCAGTAGTCCTGGTAGTCTGTGAGGTTGCTACAGTAAGTTTGTTTTCCTATAGATTCTAAGCCAATCTACTTTGTTTTGCTATCTATCATTGTACACCTTCTTCTATTTACTTCTACCACTCAAACTAGCACAGAAGATATCTAAAGGGGTGCCTCTATCATTGTACCTATATATGTGGCCTTTTACACTATGTATATATATCTTTATAACATGCCAGTCCAAAGATATCATTACACCAGATCCTATACCCATCACTGAATCCCCTACTAACTATCCTTTCGAACCTACCTCAGAGAAGCTCCCATCTGCACTAGAGGGAGTCCTCTCCACCTAGCTTTGAACCACTACCCTTATACAAGATATTAACACCAACTTTAAATGCATTCCTGTTACTGCTGAAGAGCTCACCCAGAAGATTGAACAGACACATATAGGGCTTATATATGACAGTAAGCTTGTGGTGGTACTATATGCTGGCATTGTATAGTAGGTCAAAAAACTGCCTTAATGTTTGTACATTTTAGAAAGATTGGTGTGGTGTAAAACAATGATATAAGCAGAATATCTGAATAAATTATGTAATATACTATAATATGTTGACAATTTTAATCTCAAGTTTCATGTGATTTCAATTACAACCCATCATTCAATAAATCAAACAAAATAAATAATTATTAGGACAGTTTTTTGACTTTATAATAGTTTTCCTTAATTTTTATATTACACACAAGTATAAGGCAGAGGTGTATTGTGAGCTATCAAATCAGGTCTGGGAAATTTAACAATGCTGTTCAAGCCATCCAATTCATAAATTTTATTATCTTTACCTCTATTACTCCTCAGACTGCTAAGAATGTGTTAAAAAAGGCTAGCTTTAGATCAACACCAAAGAAGAAAGTTCCAATACTTAAGAGAACTTATCATCAGCAATGTTTAAAGTTTGCCTAGTACTATAAAAACTGAACTGTGGTAGACTGGAAGTAAGTGGCAAGTGTTGTGAACTAATAAGATAAAAATCAATAGAATTGGGTTAGATAGAAAGGTATATAGTATATTTGGAAGAAATGAGAAGAACTAATATTAGACTGGATTATTACACCAACTGTCAAGCATAAAGGGGGGAATAATCTAATGCTTTGGGGTTGTATGGGTTGGAATGGGATGGGAAAGCTGATAGAGGTACAGTATAGGAGAAGATGGATGCTGAGCAGTATTGTGAGATTTTAGAGAAGAGAGTAAAGGAGAGCTTTAAATAGTTGGAGATAGAAAAGGATAAAAGGTACTTCCAACAGAACAACATTACAAAAAAATCCTTAGTATCATAAGAGCTAAGTAGCATATATATTGTCTATAAGTTATTGAAAGGCCTACAATAAATTTAAAAAATTAAATGTAATTATAATGGACTTCTTTTTTATTTAGAGGCCATTTAAGGTTATAAAATGCCTTATTAGGCTAATAAGGCTTGTCTCTGATTGTTATTTTGACAATGCATTGTATTAATCATATTGCATTGTAAGCTCTTATAAGCCTTTTTTGCCCTTGCTAGCCTTTTTTGCCCTTGTTAGCCTTTTTTTCCCTTATAAGCTCTTACAAGCCTTGTAAGGCTTAAATGCCTATAAATAAATAAAAAATTATTTTTACTCTTTCTTATCTTAAAAGCTCTGATAATCTATAATTCCTTTTAATCCATCTACTAATCTATTCTTACTTTTATTATCTAATTTGACTTTTAACCCTTTATTTGAAATTATATACAATTTCTGAAATACTATTTGAAATATAGTATATTTAAATGAAATCTTATTAAAGGGAACAATATAAACTTAAGATTAGAAATTGGCCAGACTGGAATTTGAACCCAGAACCTCAGAATATATACCAGGTGCTTTAACCACTGAGCTATCTGGCCCTAAGTATAAAAGATTGGTTTCTGCTATATAATAGATAACTTATCTAGAAAACTGCATAGGTTTTCAAGATCTGTATAAGTCATGGGTAAGGGTACTGGTAGAGAGGCAGATTTCCATACCTGTGAGCTTAAAATTAAGCCCTAGATCAAGCCAAGTGGTCAAAAAATGACTAAGTTATAATCAAATTAATTATTTTTGTTACATCTTTGTCTATAGACTTATTGTTATGGCTTGACAGGACCGGTTGCCAACAAGGCAAGGGTCAGTTCTGGTCAGTTCTTGGAAGTGGTGGCCAATACTTAAGCCTACTTACTTGTCCACTCAGGGGCGTGTTGTCTGCTGCCTTTGTTTGAGAGAATTCCCCAATAAGATCAGTGGTCTGTGGTTTACTTCTAGAGCCTCTTTGCCAACAGGACAAAGAGGGTTAGTCGTGTTTGAGAGACAGAGAGAAAGAGAGAGAGAGAGAGATGACACTTGAAGTTGTTGTTAATTTAATGAAGCTAAAGCTGAAGCTGAGGTTACAGACTACCCAGCTAAGGCCTATTTATATAAGGGTCACTAATCATGAAATGAGGTAGTTACTTGAAACGCATCCAACCTTGATCAGAGAAGACAAGAAGCTTATAGAGCTGAAACTAGTCTGACATTGGTTAGGCTTCATGAAACAGGATAGGTAAAGGATAAGAAAAGAAGAAAAGGGGGGAGGGAGTGGCAGCCCAAAGGGGTGCCAAGTTCGAACGATGAAGTAAGAGAATGGTAGGGGCATTAGTCCGTAACACTTATACATCTATTAGGTTTTTATTGTTCCTTATCATACTTATAGTATAGGTTTCCTGACTCCTTCTAAAGGGTGCATATGCATGCTGTATATGATATATTATGTGATATAGTGTGTATTTGCATTTTGATATGGATCTAATTCACTCTAAGTCTTGCTATTTCTTTAAAATAATATACAAGCCCTAAGATATGATGTAAGGATGACCAAGGATTGTATAGCATTGCAATAGCTTTAAAGGCCCAACAGTAGCCTTATAATTACCTTTAAAGGTATCTTTTTTTACCTTACAAGGGCATTAAAGGGTATTAAAGGCTAGCAAAGGCTCTTGAAAACTTTAAATGTTATACAAGCATTTTTAATCTTACAATTAAAAAGTCAGCCTTGTTTTCTCCATTATAAGGCCTTTAATTGATTTAGTAGCCTTGTATAAAATTTTATTATCCAAAAGCCCTTATAGTGATTGGACTTTTTTTGTGATGCATAATCTGTGATGATGAGAATACTGTTATGTCCCTGATATTCCAGAAGATTGATGATGAGATCTAGGGCAATAGTGGCAAAAGGTTTTCCCCTAAATTTCAAAGTAATAGGAATAATAGAAATAACTGGTTAGATTGTTCCTGCTTTAGTACTTTAACAGGTTGCATATTCTCTAACATAGTCTGCAATAAAGTCTCTGTTAGAGACATACTCTCAGCGACCAATAAAGGAACACTGTATTTGTTAGCTAGCCTGTTAGAAACATACTCTAGTAGGGATTGTAAGCTAGGTGTATGTGGAAGAGAGTTGAATGTAGCTTACCTCAGTGATCAATAAAGGAACACTAAGGTGTAAGTGTAAGTAAATGTCCATATAAGTACTTCTCTCCATTGGGGAGGCAAGAGCATATAATAAGTACCAGCTAAGTATAGTAGATAACTTTAAAAAAATGGGGGGAAAAGGAACATCGGTAGAGTACAAGGCAACAATGCAACAGAGTAAGTATATGCATTAATCTGACAAGCAGAAAGCTTGAAAAGTAACTAGTAAATTGTAGTCCATACATAGTAACATTATCTACAGTTAGTTCAGATCAAGGTAATTACACATTAGAGCTAATACCCCAACAGTTTCTGGCCCCAGGCTACCAGTAATCTATGAGGACCTTCTAAGTCATCCTGGTTATACCTGGGTGGCTAGCTAGTAGGTAATCATAGCACAGATAGAGGATGCTTTATCTAATTTCCATGTTTTCTAGAACCATCAACTGGTTGCTATAGTTTCACTGCCCTGCTTCTTTATTTATAAACACATATCCCTCAGACCACCTGGTTAGTACGTCTTGTTGCTTTTCTTGTTCCATGATTACTATACTCTCCAGTTCTAAATAGGTCTAAATTGTACATAAGAATAGATTGGGTGGCAATACCACTATGTCATTATTGTCCTCTTGTCCTTGATCAAAGTCTAGTCATCATGATAGGGCATCTGCCTGGTTGCTAGCTCCAGGTTTGTGTACTTAAAGTCCACTAGTCACCCTAGTATCTAGCAACTCTTCTATTGAGTTTATAGGCTTTCCTAAAGTACCATAAGTTGGCATGATCACTGATAATAGTGTGCTGGTGTGGGGAGCTGAGAAGAAGGTAGCATCAGTGTTGTAGTCCTTTCATGATCACTTATAACTTGTAATTATATATGTCATAATTTCTCTCTGCTTAGTTGAATGATTTCAAATGATACCCTACAGGGTGAAGACTTTTTATTTCATCTGCTTGGCTCCTATTGTATACTGAGAAGCATCTACTTCTAGAACAAAGAGCTTTTGTGTGTCCAGCCATTGTAACACCAGGTTGCTTGTTACCAATTTGATTAAGTTGTCTACTGCTTGGGTATATTCTGCTGTCCATTTGAACTTCTTTTCCTTCTTTAGCAGGTTATTCAGAGGTCTTGCTAAGTCCATGAAGCCTAGGATAAATTGCCTTTGGAAACCCAGCACTCCCAAGGTGCTTCTTACTTCTTTTACTGACTTCAATTGTCTGGGCCATTCTTCTAAACCATTGCTTTTACTGGGATCTATGTAGATGGTTCCTTTGTTTATGATATAGCCTAGAAATTCCACCTTTTCCTTCTCAAATTGATATTTTTCTGGCTTCAGGAAGAGGGATTCTTGTTTCAGGATATCTAGGAACTCGTGAGTGATAAGTCAATGCAGAGAAGGGTTTTGAGGCATGGCAATTAATACATCATCTATGTACTAGTGTATCATTCATAGGTACTTGGCTTTGAGTGGTGCAAGGATATAGTCCATCATTTTCTGAAAGGTTGCTAGTGCATTATATAGACCAAAGGGCATAATGCTGGCCTTATAGAGTCCTTCTCAGGTTTTGACCACTGTAATCCATCAACTCTTTGGGTATATTCTAATGTTGTAATACCTATCCTAAATGTTAAATTTAGACATAAGTTTCACATCTTTTACTGTCCATTTGTTAACTTCTCAGTAGTCAAACACAGGTCATAATTGTCTGTTCTTCTTTTTGATAAAGAATAAGGGTGTCAACCATGGAAAGTTGAATTGGGAGAGGTATCCTTGTTCTTTCTGTTTCTTGACTAATTTGTATACTGCTTCCTCTTCTATTTCTATCAACTTGAATGTTTTATAGTTGATTACTTTTGGGACATCAGGAATTAGGATAATGATGTGGTCTTCTGATCTTGATGGTGAAAATCGCTTCGAGGCCTCTTCAGAGAAGACTGTTTTGTGATGTTGGTATTCTTTTGGTATTTTCTGTTTAGCTTGGTCCTTTCCCACTTTCTCAGCCATTTGTTGGCTAATGCTTGCCTTTATAATTCAGAATGTTCTGTTTAGCCATTTCCACTTCCATCCTTTTCCAGTGGTATTAATTTTAATTTCTGGTTCTAGAATCTTCTTTTGTATCCAGTTGATCTCAGGGTTAAATTATTCCAGCCACAGGTAGCTTAATATCATTTGGTCTGCCTCTAGATTAGTGATAAAAAAGAGCTGATCTTTTTCTTTGTCCTCTTTTATTACTTTGAGCAGGCAACAGTGTGTTAGCTATCCTACTTAATTTTCTGTTTCATCCATATTGTATACCTTTCTGGTTTTGTCCAGTTGGAGTCTTTCTACTTCTAGTATTTTAACCATTTATTTGTCAATGAAATTTTCGCTTGCTCCACTGTCTATAAGGGCAGTGTGTTTGACCTTTTATATTGCACTTTTAAAAACAAAACCAGCATGTATTGCTTTGATTGTCAAGATACAACATATTTTATCAGTTCTGGCTTGCACCCAGGCTGAAAGGGCAAGCCTACTGAAAACCCTTTTCAAGGATCATTTTGTCCATCATTTCTTTGAAACCATCATTTCCAATTCAATCATATAGCACTCTGAGTTCTTTATAAGGTTCCTTGGTTAGTAGGCCCCCTTCCTTTGGCTGAGTAGTAGTTATTCTTGCTTAGAGATAACCTTGTATCTTTTGTTATTGGGGGAACCTCTTTGGTGGTCACCTTTTTAAACAAGTTTGTGCTAGGTGTTCTTTTTGTTGACATATAAAGCATTTTCCTTCTTTGGTTAGTCTGGCTTTTTTGGCTTCTGAGAGCAGCATGGTGATGGTTACATCTACATCCATAGCATCAGAATCTTTTATGGGGTGGCTTTTCTTTTTCATATATTTAGCTAGGTAGCAAGGGAGTTCCCTTAGCCCTAGCTTCATGAACTCTTTTTCCCTTTTAATTTTGATATAGTTGTTATGGAACCTTTAGGCCACTTCTTGCCATTCTTTTAAGATGTCTGGTTTCAGCCTTTCTACTCTTAGTATTTTTTTAAAGAGTTGGGAAACCAGTCCTCATTTAAATAAAAGTACCAATCTTCAATCTAGTTCTAGCCAATCCACTCTTTTCCAAAGGATGTTAAAGTTTATGATGTAACTTTCCAAGTTGCTAGGTTACATTCATAGTTTTTGTAAGACATTGAATGCAACTTTATATATATAAATTGGCTAATTCATTCAATAACAGACCCAAGCCTAAGTTGTACTTGGTGCGACTAAGTCCTAGAATGCTATCTAGTATCAAGTCTCAGAGTCACGCAGAATGATGATGTTCAGAGACAATCAGAGGATATATGGGCTGACCACAGTATCAGAGGATTGGGATAGAGATGAGAGAAAAGGATTTGTGAGCCAACAAGTGATGATGGAGAAGTTTGTGTAGGCAAACTTTGCCAGCAAGAACAGATCAAGAAGTTAATTAAAAGGTGTAAATGAAGTCAAGGCTGCGGTACAAGCTGCCAGCCTTTCTGTCTACTTATACTATTCTTACACAATAACCCTCACAGTCACAACATGTTATTAGAGAAGGGAATGGAAGATGATGAAAGGGTGACATCATAATGACATCACTGAAGAAAGGTGGTAGAAGAGATAAGAACAAGTAAAAATAGTTCTACCAATAGCATATAGTACTCAGCTTACTCATCATCCATACTGTCCATAGCCAAGTCCACCACCTGGGTCTGGTCATTCTGTAACATGTTCTACTGAGTTATCCCATAAAGTTTCATTATTTCTTCCTCTGGTGAGTGTTTGCCTTAGAAGAATTTTTAGATATTCCTCCTTCCAGACTGCCACCTTTTCTTCCTTCATGAGAGACATAGTTATAATGACACAGGTGAAGGGGATGTGTTCTACAATGCTGTCCCAATTCATAAGGCAGTAAATGGTTAGGTCATTTTTGAAGTTATCCCAATTCTTTTTCTCTCTATCGAAGATGTTTGATGGTGCTTCTCACATTCCATTGGTTATCTGAAGGGCCGGTTGTCCTTCTCCTTGATGTCTTCCAGGTCCTCCTCCATGTCCACCAGGTCCTCTGCCATAACCTTCTGATTCTCCTCCTAGGCTTGAAGGGTTCAATCTTAGCACTAGTTATGTCTGTATTTGGATAGTGCAGATGGTTGTTCTTGAAGCTGATATGTACACTAGTGGGATGTGGAGGGGGCCTGTAGCTATTTGTACTAGCCAATCTGTAGCTACCATGATGGGATGGGTCCAATCTTGTGCTGGCTGGTTGATTGGGGAGTGTTGGTAGTATTGTGTTGGTTTCTGATCCCTGATTTTTTCGAAGGATTCTAGACTATCTAATAGTTCCAGGGATTTATCTGTGGCACTTCTGTACTCAGCTTCTTTTGTCATTTCCAGTAGGTTGTTAAAGGTTCTTTCTTTTTTGGTTAGTTTCATATTTGGAAAGGCCATGTACCTGTCTGCTATCCAAAAGATCTCAATCCAATTATGATTGATGAATTCACATGGTCGTCAGGTTTCTTTGTTTCTATTGTAAGATCAGTATTGCTGCTGGCCTCTTACTCTATCATATTCTGCTCTCTCTCGCCTGCCTCATCTCATTCGTTTCATGTCTCGTCTCATTTCTGTGTTCTCTCCTATCGTCTTCGGAGCCCCTTTTTTGTCTATTTGTGCACTACAGTGCCACCTCAGCCATGCTCCCTTTACGCCTCGGGCTCAATTGATTACACTTTGTCCATACTATACGCTTCCCTACCACAGATCTCTATGTATATAAGGTCCCCAGAGTGAATGGGAAGAGGATATCATTAGAAACGAAGAGAATATCGATCCTCCTTTATTGTACCCTCTAAACTTATGCGTGCGCCTCAGGGCTCGCACACTATAGTACTAGTAGTAGTAGCTAGTGGTTTTCTCCTTTCTTGGGTTAGTTGTGGATATACAGTAAAAAGTGGATTTTTCCTTGCTTTTCTATTGGAACATTGTCTTCTGTTCTGACAGTGATAGGGATTAAGGTAGATCTATTTATCCAATCTACTCAGAGAGATTTATCACTGTGATGTGCTAGTGTTGTCTTTGACTTCCACTTTTCTTAAAACTAGGAGGTTTTTGTCTCTTGGATACAAGAGTAGGTAATTTTCAAGTTTTTCATCATAGCTGGCATCAACTTGCCACTCTTCTTCAATCAGTGAGATGAGTTCTTTATTAGTCTGGATTTGCTCTTTCCAGACTTCTTCTGCTTTAGGGCTTTCTTCTTGTTTTAAGACTTAGTCAAGGTCTTTTTAGAATTTTAACAGGAGTAGTAGCATTCTGCTAATAATCCTGACTTTTTCTAGTTCTGTCTGTTCAAGGAAAACATAGTGGCAAGAGGGTTCTATTTTCCATGCCAGTTTTCTAGCTGTAGAATGGGCAGGACTGTACTTTACAAAAGAAGCTGTGTTCTAACATATGCAATCAGGGAAGGTCATTGATGAGAAAGAATAGGAAGTAGTAATAAGGTTCTTTTAGGGTAAATTCAAAGTGATGCCTTCTGTTCTTGTCTGGATATGGGCAGTGTTTAACTTTGATTGGTATCACTTTGGCTATACACTTTGATCATCAGTTTAGCTTCTTTTAGTATTAGGACTTGGATTCCAAATGTGTCTTGTAAAAAGTGCCGTTGCCAGATAATCTGTTCAATAACTTCTTTGAGTATGTTGGTTGCTGATTTGTCATTGGTGTTTCTAAGCTGTTCAAAAAAGGCCACTGCTCTTCTTTCAAGTCTGGTTCTGAGCTAGATAAGCTCTTTTTGTTACAGAATGACCAGACCTAGGTGGTGGACTTGGCCACAGACAGTATGGACGATAAGTAAGCTGAGTACTATATGCCATTTGGCAGGACTATTTTTACTTGTTCTTGTTCTTTCCACCACCTTTTGCCAGTGATGTTATTATGATGACACCTTTCCATCATCTTCCATCCCTTTCTCCTATGATAGTGTTGTGACTGTGAGGGTTGTTGTGTAAGATAATATAAGATCCAAAATGGTGGAAATTCCACCAGTTTCTCATCCTTTTTAGCCATTTTTAGATGGCAGAAATTGGTGAAAAAGTGAAACAATCCCACCACCTGCCATGTAGATGGAAGGAAAATTATCCACTAAGTGGATGATTTTTCCCACCTTCAGCTACCCTCCAAAAATCGACTAAACACAAAATCAACATTTATTGGTGGGAAATGAAACACAATTGCCCTTTTTTGGCAGGATTCCCACCACTTTGGATCTTACAGTGAAGAATAGTATAAGTAGACAGGAAGGCTGGTAGCTTGTACCCTGGCCTTAACTTTGTTTACATTCTCCAATTGACTTCTTAATCTGTTCTTGCTGGCAAAGTTTGCCTAATTGACAAACTTCTCCATCATCACACAAAGGCTCTTTGACTCCTATCCCCTCTTTTCTCTATCCCAATCTTCTGAGATCATGAACAGCCCATGTCTCTTCTAATTGTCTCTGAATGTTGTTACTCTGCATGACTCTGAGACTTGATACTAGATATTGTTCTAGGACTTAGTTATATCAAGTACAACTTAGGCTTGGGTCTGTTACCGAACAAATTAGCCAAGTTGGCATCAGATCCAGTCAAACCTATGACAAAAGTCAAGGCTATTACCACAGCTCCTTATATCAAAAGTTGCCCATATCCTGTACCAGGAAAAAGATACTGTATTTGGTTCTGGGCTAGATGGTTCTAGACTTGGTTGTTCTCTGACTTGGTTGTGCTGGAGTTCTCCTTCTATTAGAAGAAGGTCTGGGGTAGTTCTGTATTGTCCCTGATAATACTCCAGTTTATACCATTCTCCATTGATGAATTCATAGGGTTGTCTTCTATTGTTCATGTCTTTGAAACAATAGGTCAGTTTCTTTTGGGGGTTCTTCTTAGGATGGAGATACTGGATGAGTCCTTTTCTCCAATATGGTAGATTATCGTTGGTTTGAGGTTCAAGAAAGGTCAGAAGGTATTTGTCATCTTCTTTTGTTGTTGTGAACTGGATGCATAGTGAGTTGTCATAGTTTCATTCTGCCAGTTTTTAGTAATCAACAAAAATGTCTTCATCAAATGGATGTGGTAACTTCCTTGGTGTGACTATCAAGATGGGTTCTCCTTGTTGAACTTCTATATCTAAATCAGCACTTAGAAGTTCTTCTATAACTTTAATCCACTTGTCTAGTTGTGCAATATCTGCTGCAATCTGATCTTCTTCTTTATCGGTAGTGGCTTTGATTGAGCGTTCAAGGTTTCTGAGTTTTTCATTGTATAATACTACTAGAGTATTAACAAAATGTTTGTGATCTTCATTAGTAATGGTTGAAAAGACTGGGAGCAACACCAGTTTGTCAAGGAATATATCCTAAGGATTCTGCAATAAATTCAGCACAATGTAAATCCTAGAAGATTTCAAAGATATATTCCCTTTATCAGTTCAGATCTTGGTCCCTAAGGTACCACCCAAAATTGTTGCAGGCTTTGGTCAAGTGTTCATGGTGCTGAGCTTCACAGGCTCAAATTTCTTGTTCATTAAACTGTAGTAGGTTAGTTTGCTCCAGGGTTTGGAGATCAGTTGTTCTTTTTACTTCTGATGAAAGGGATATGTTTGGATTTGACAGAAATAACTGTGTTCTCAGGTGTGGGATTGAGGTATGTTATTTAGTAGGAAGAAGAGAAAGTGATGATAGGGTTCTTTTGGTTTAAATATGAATTGATACAGTATTGAATAGAGGTTGGCACCAGAAGAATATAGAAGCCCTATCAGTCAACAAGATGATGAACCCACACTAGTCAATCCAGTCTCACCTATTGATGCCCTACTTACTCAAATGATGCTGGAAGACTAAGAACCCCTCACCTCAGCACAACTAGTCAATATAAAAGTTGGACCCCTCCATATCCCACCATATTACGTGCAAACTACCCAGGTGCACACCCAAACACAAGTGCAAACAACTGGAAAAGGCCCCAGTATGAGACATGGAGGTACTCCCCCAGTAGGTGGACCAGGGGGTGGTGGTGCAGGAGGTGGTGGCAGAGCAGGAAGAGGAGGAAATCCCCCTTAAGGACCACCACAAGGTGGAAGAAATATACCAGCAGGAGCTACAGTATACCTATCAATAGAGGACTGCAAGGCATTGCTCTCACAAGGAGATCGAAATAAGTGGGACCAGTTCAAACATGAATTCCAAATCTATGGAAAAAATGAATCAAACACATGATCAAATGACAGATATGTATAATAAAACACTCTTGGCACTCTTCCTCATAAAAGGGGATGGAGTGACACACTAGGTTATAGACTACATAGACAACTTGGAACAAGACTATGTGAACTACCATGGGACCCAGGGACAAGGAATGATATGGACTAACTTCATGGATGCCGCCAATGCTATGTTCATGGATACAACAAAAGTAGATAATGCAATGACAGAACTACAGAAACTTTACATGGACAGGAGCAACCTAGATAGTTATATTGCCAATTTTAACCAACTAGTGAAAAAGGCCAGACTCAGTGCAAATAATATAGGAGTAATGCTTTGGTTTTGATGAGAGACC
>QFDW01008686.1:0-13409 GCA_003315895.1 Lactifluus rugatus
AAGATGCATAGCACGTAGGCGCACATCCGGCATGGCAATAGACGAACCAAGATTTCTACAGGAGCGCTGTTGAACCTGGGAGATATGCGCAAAAACGCATTCTGGAGGTGTGCATCGAAACCGGTTTGCGAGATCATGAAAGCGTGGTCCCAAACCGTTTCCGGAAATGTAGGTACATTTGCACGTGCTGAACAGAGCGAACGCGCCCGTCGCGCGGTAGGCGAGGAAATCGGAGAGATCGAAAACTGGCAGCTCTATATCACTATAAGATCAAAAGTGGTGGACATCCTGCCAAAAAATAGCAATTATGTTTCATTTCATGCCAATAATTGGCAGGTTTGTGTTCAGTCGATTTTCGGAGGGTGGCAGAAGGTGGGAAAAAACATCCGCTTAGTGGATGATTTTCCTCCAGTACGTAGTCTACATGCCAGGTAATGGGATTGTTTGACCCCACCAATTTCTGCCATCTAAAATTGGCTAAAAACGATGAGAGACTGGTGGAATTTCCACCACTTTGGGTCTTATTGTGTCTCAAATCGTCCAGCAGTCATGCAGTCATGTGGCGCTTCAGCCAAAGTATTTTCGGGATCTCAACCTCGAGCTAACTTAGTTTGGTGGGGTGGGAACGTTCAGGCCAGTGTGGGAAACCTGGACCAAGGATAATGGACACGTATTTGTTCCTTGCATAATTGAGAACGATTTCGCAACGTTATCCAAACGTCTGGGCTATCAATCTCACCCTAGTGGGACATGTATAACTTGTAGGGGTGACTGAATAACATGCACCGGTGGTACAGATGACCACCAGTTTTGACTAAGAAAAATTTTGACAACAGTGGGATTCGAACCCACGCCCTTTCGGACTGGATTAGAGAAGAACCTGATTCCAGCGCCTTAGACCGCTCGGCCATATTGCCATACACATAGTGTAACATTCGAAACAATAAATAATATAACGTCACTATGTCAATGATTGACGTCGCGGCGTTCGAACTGTCGTTCTCACACTCTCTTCCTACCGTCTTGGAGACACTACCATTGAGCTGGAGGTATAGCGCGTGGACAATTTAAAAGTATGGTCATTTCTTTCGTCCATCCTACGAATATTAATGGGATCAGTACCTCAGACATATCTCAATCAGGAGCAACAACAATGCAGCCCAATCGGCTAGGACTTGGTCTGCGTCCTCCTCTGCAGTCGTACGGCCAAGGCCCCTCAATATCGGCTCTTGCACAGCAGCAGCAAATGCATCTTCAGGGATTTGTCCCTCCTCAAGCTCAAAAGCAAATCTCTCTCTTCGTCGGCTCAATATCAGGTGGCATCACTGATAGTTTTCTAAACGACCTCCTTTCCGTAAGCATACCTTTCCTCACTATCTTCAGTCCTTGCTTATTAGACTACTGCAGGCTTGCGGCAACGTCAAGTCGTTTAAGCGATTGATCACACCTGCAAATAAACCCCAAGGATTTGGATTTGCTGAATTCGAGGATCCGGACGGTGCGCTGCGAGCAATGGCACTTTTAAATAATGTTGAGCTACCTGCCTTGGAGGATGGCTGCGTGAACAAGAAATTATTGGTGCGTTCATGTGATTTCTTGCTCGATAGGTATTTTATATCACTCCCCAGATCAAAGGCGACGAAAAGACCAAGATGTTTCTAGATGCTTATCAAACTCAACGTATGCTAACAAACGTGCGTCGTCACTATATTTCGACCTGACAAATCAGCATTGTAGCCCATGCGGTGCATATATGTGTCCATACCTCTATCGGTGATGCATATATGCCATCGTATCGGCTGCGGCCGCCCATCCCTATTAGCGTGTTGCAACCTATCGTTCTGACCTGCTAAACTTGTACTAGGCGGATGAAGAAGCATCTCAAAAAGCCAAGACTCGGGTGAATGAGCTCATCAACGATATCAACCGCGTCTCTCTAGAAGCCGCCAATAATGGTCTGCTAGACAAAGAGCGCTACGTGATACCACCTCACCTGCACGATCTCCAAGAAGCCGACCTCCCAGAAACCCAACGCGGGCTCGTCATTTCGGAGATTGCTCAATTCCGCGAACGAGCGGCGAAGCGTGAGCGCGAGAAACTACGCGATGTCCGTGCTGCCGTACCCAACCTTAGCGCACAAGCCTCCCCAAGTGGCCCCAAGGTTCGCGAATGGGGCAAGGCGCAAGGATCTACCGAGTCACGTGAACCTTCGGCGCTTGGCCAGGATCCTCAACAGGGCTTCTCAAAACCTGTAGGGTTCGTTAAAGCAGGAAGCAGGGAGCGTGACGATGAGCGCCAGCTTCCAGGGAAGACGGAAAAAACGGATGAAGAACTTGAGCAAGAGCGAAAGGAGGCGAGGAGGCGAGACGAAGAGAATTCGTTCAGAGACGTATGTGATGCCTCGAGTTCGTATTGAACCCAAGACTTACGTGTCATTTTTTTTGTGTAGCGCGAACGCCGTTACGAGCCTCGCGAGCGAAACCGCATCCAAGCACTCGAGCGTGCCATCGCGCGCGAAAGAGCCACACGCGAAGCCGAGGACCGTGATCGCACTGAGATGCGTGCGCGGCTCGATATCTGGGACGACGACGAGTCGGACGAGCTTTTCTATACCGACCGCATGCGCTGGCGTACACAGCGCTCCCGACGTCTTGCCGCGGAAGAGGCTGCAGATAACGAGATGCGCGCATATGAAGCGCGCGAAGCCGAGAACCTGCGGCGTGAGAGCGAGGCATTTCTTGCGCGACAAATGGATGAACTGCAGGCGCTGGCGGAGGAACAACGCAAGGCTGGCATGCTCCTCGACGACGGCGCCCCGGTCAGGCTCAACGTTTCTCTCGCGCCGGCCGCGCCCAAGGGGGATGTAGTTCCCGCAAAGGAGAAGACCGGGGTGTTCGGCGCAGAGGAAGAGGAGGAAGAGGCAACGCGCAAGCGCAAGGTGCCTCTCCAATTGCTCGACTTCAGCGCAGCGAACGACAGCGAGAAGGCGAAGGAGCGTTTGGAGCACATCAAAAATTCTGTACCGAGCGATCGGGAAGCGTTATTCAAGTCCAAGGTCAGGTGGGATGCAGTCACCGAGGTGCGTCTGATTTATATGATTCGACGTTTTCCTTCGTTGACTTGAATTCACTAGCAACTTATTGATCGCAAGTTGGAACCGCTCGTAAAAAAGCTGATGGTCAAGTACCTTGGCGAGCTCGAAGACGACGACGTCGTGATGTTCGTCATCGAACATCTCAAAGACCACAAGAGTCCAGCCAAACTCGTAGAGGGTCTCGAACCTGTACGTGTGATATAAAATATTACTGGTCTGCTCTGACATAACGCGCTTCATAGGTTCTGGACGAGGAAGCTGCCGAGTTTACAATTGCCGTGTGGCGGCAAGTCATTTTTGAGAGCATGGCGTACGGCGAGGGCTTACATACAGAGCGTATGATGGTCGATGGGTAATGCGACGGAGTCATGGTCAGGGCAGGTGCGTTTCTGGCGAAACCTTCCTACTCAGTTGGGCGGAGCATGGTCGAGAGTGTGGTCTATTTACGGAGTATCGCAAGGATATGACTAACAATGCAAGATGCGGACGACTGCGTAAGTAAATCCCCCGTCCGCCGCACCGTGTAGAAATGATTCGCTTTTATCTGTTGATATCTGAATGGCTCTTCTTCCCCTACCTCCCCAACCGGGGCACGAGTGCAGAGGCACGTGAGGGTAGACACCGCTGAGTGACCCCGTTTTCTTTGTTTGACCGAGAGTGCGTTGATCTTCCGTGCTACCGCCGCCAGGGAGCATGGCGTGGTCCATAGGCTTTTAACTTCGCACGGTGACCGCATTTGCGGACGCAAGTCCTAAGATACAGTATTCTGAGTTGACCGTTGGCTAGTTCAGGTGAGTACCCATAGTTGTCACTGCGGCCTATTGTGTTCTTGGGCACCTTGGACAAAATAGTACATGACCCGTGTTCACAATACGACTTCTGAGTGGCGCCTACTTTACGCGCGCGCAATTGAACCAGTTGCACTTCACGTACAACGTGACCCTCTTTGGCATGGAGAATTTGTCTACCACTCGGCGTGATGATTCCATTATGATAAACGTCGTTGTCTCTAAGCGGAAAATTTTTATACATGAGAAGTGATCCTTACGGCATGCCGAAATTCAACCCAGAGACATTGCGGTGGATGCTTCCCGGCAACGGGATGAAACTGAGAACTGAGAACAACACCTAACGTATAACTACGATAGGCCATTAAGTTCTTTTTCATTGTGTCAAGCCCATCATCTCCATCATCATTCGGAATCGAATTCGAAGCTTACGATACCTCATATTTCTGCAATCATTACACGCCCTCACTAGCTGAAAATGGCGCAGTCTGTGGAAAAAGCCCATCTCTGCTGCTCACCTTCTAGACACCCACCATTAGCACACCCTTACGTTCTGTCTGGTTTTTCTGGTACGCCAAATCATGCCTGCCTTCGAGGAATGCTTGTATTTATATTCCGAGGCTTTAGAGAACTGGAGGAAAGTATTTCTATGCCTTTCGAACCAAGTATTTCAGCCGTGATTGGCGCAACTGTTCGGTCAATTTGGCAGGATAATGTCTTGACAATGGGCATCTTATTTGCACTGCTTGTCGTCTTCATCGCGTCCTATACCAGAAGTCCTTGGAGAAAGCTGCCTCCCAGTCCTCGACGCTTACCAATCATCGGGAATACCCTCCAGCTCATGGATAAACGTTGGTTGTTCTCG
This sequence comes from Lactifluus rugatus, assembly GCA_003315895.1. NCBI lineage: Eukaryota > Fungi > Basidiomycota > Agaricomycetes > Russulales > Russulaceae > Lactifluus > Lactifluus rugatus. The sequence goes on from QFDW01008686.1 coordinate 4,748, forward strand.
AGGAAATGTAAAGAAGACTTTGGTGAGTCCCTGGCTCATTATTTCTTGAGGGATGCCGAACTAGATGGATCTACAGGAGAGGTCATGTACCTTGACGCCCTCGGACAGCCCACCATCGTTCTAAACAGTCTCAAGTCGGCATTCGATCTCCTTGAATGCCGATCAGGCATATATTCCGACCGACCTCGATTCGTCATGGTGCAGGAAGTCCTTAGCAATAATCTACTGTTCCCGTTCCAGAGAAATGACGATCGGTGAGAGCCATTCTCCGGGTTAACAACATACTACGCATTGTCCGTCCTCACGTCTTTTCATATAGCTGGCGTCGGATGCGCCGAGCTGCAAGCGAAGCTTTCACGAAACGGGCAATTCAAAATTATCATCCGATTCAGATGAAGGAAGCCACCATCTTGGTTTCGTCCCTCCTATCGACCCCTGCTAGCTGCAATCGGGATAAGCAATTTCAGCGCCTGACAGCATCTATGATCATGTCCATTGTTTATGACTACCCAACCCTTACGTCAGAATATAACCAAACTATTGAAAGAATCGAGCAACTGTTTAATCGTATCGGCCACGCTGCGCTCCCCGAGTCCTTTTTCGTTAACATATTCCCCTGGATGATGTATATCCCAGAAAGGTCTTGGCTTGCTTCTTCACCTCACTGCGTGTCATGATATTGAATTGGGATAATTAAAGATTTGCAAAATGGAAGAGGGAGGGCTTACAGCAGTACACGGAGGACTATGAAATATTTCAAGGCCTTCTGAATCGTGTCCGTGCTGACCTTGTATGCACCGGCGTTACTAGGGCCCATGCCTTCCAGCTGATTGCTTTCTTTAGGACAATGGGTCGGACCGTCCGAGTTTCAGTGCTTCATTGTTGCAGCGCCCTGAACACAGTCGCCTCAGCGACCCAGAAATGTCATTCCTTGCTGGAACATTATAGTAAGCATACATATAAATCTTGAGTATTTAACAGTACAAAATACGATGCATGACAGTTCAGCTGGTTTTGAAACGACCGCCACTGCTCTGAGTTGGTGGATGCTTGCCATGATAGCCTTCCCAGAGGTGCAGCGTCGAGCACAGGCCGAATTGGATGCCGTGATCGGCCGTGATCGTCTCCCTACCTTTGGCGATGCTCCTCGCCTTCCTTATGTGCACGCAATAATCAAAGAATTTCATCGCTGGCGTCCCGTCGCACCTCTTGGATTACCCCATGCCGCGAGCGAAGAAGACTGGTATGAAGGAATGTTCGTTCCGAAAGGCGCCGTGTGCATAGCCAACGTCTGGCACTGCAATCATGACCGCACCGTGTTCGGTGAGGATGCCGATGAGTTTCGGCCCGAGCGACACCTCGACGAGCACGGAGGGCTATTGGCCGGCCCCCCAGAAACGAATCGACAAGGACATGTCACGTATGGATTTGGGCGGCGGATCTGCGTGGCCAAGGACCTAGCTAATGACACGCTGTTTATCAATGCCGCGCGGATATTGTGGGCGACAAAGATGGAGTGTGCGCGGGACGAGAATGGGATGGAAATGCAACTGGACACGGACACGTTCGTGCATGTAGGTCTAATTGTGTGAGTACTCTTCCTAGAGGATTTTTTTTGAACTCGCCTGACTTTTTGGATTGCAGCCACCCTGTCCCATACGAGTGCGTAGTCACTCCTCGCTTTCCAGAGGTGGCCTTTGTTCTTGCGGAAGAACGCATTCGCTTCGAGAATTGAGCTGAGGCATCAAGTTGCAGCGCCGATGAAAAACACAGGGTAGAAGGGGCGTCCGTCAGGTTGCTAGTAAGTTGGTCGTCAGACTCGTAGTCCGGATGTCCGGATGAAAGGACGACAACGTCTTCCCACGGTATGGTATAGTCCCATAGCCTTTTACTTTGGATTCAAGCTCCCTCCGCGTGTTCCCGTCCTTGCTCTTAACGCGTATGTATGTACAGTATTAATATTGTGAATACAGAAAAACGAAGTATTCAATTCAATCTTCATATCGTTACTGATCTACATCCTACACGGTACATGCGAATCACAGAAGAGTTCAGCATTGTGGACATATTTGCAGTACTACAGTATATTGGATCAGACCATCTTCAGTACTATATGGCACCCCTCAGGCAGGCCTTTCACTGTAAGGTCCAAAGTGGTGGGAATCCTGCCAAAAAAGGGCAATTGTGTTTCATTTCCCACCAATAAATGGTGATTTTGTGTTCAGTCAATTTTCAGAGGGTGGCTGAAGGTGGGAAAAATCATCCACTGAAGTGGATGATTTTTCCTCCCCACATGGCAGGTGGTGGGATTGTTTCACTTTCCCACCAATTTCTGCCATCTAAAAATGGCTAAAAAGGATGAGAGACTGGTGGAATTTCCACCATTTTGGATCTTATAGTGTTTGCAGTGGACACCATGCATCAACATCTCACTCATTTCTGCTTCATTTCCTCTCAGAATTTGCATAGAATATTTACAGTAATGTACCTCCTTATGATAATGGTCACAGTTGTATGGCATGAAATGCAGTTTTCCAAGATGCCCCACATGACTCCCATGCTTGCCCATGCCAGGTCGGAGATAAGTCGGAGTCATCATTAATGACATAATCTGTGATGACCACAGCTGGCATGGTCACAAGTTGCCATGTGATGCTGCATGAATACAACTTTCATGACAGGCAGGAGTGAGTAAGTGGAGTCTGCATATAGTCAACTAAAGGGATCGATTAATGTCCAATATATCGACTTATAAGTTGACCTCTATTGTTATCACAAATTATATTAGGACAGTTGTCTAATTTGTTGACCCTCACTTATATGTCAGTCAGACAATTTTAAATAAAATACTTGAACAATTAAATACTAGTCGCTTGCTTAACTGAGCTTCAATTATTTCCTATTGTATTTTAACTATTGATGGTTCACATGGGCTGAAATCACTATTTAGTTTAAATAGATTGGGAAATGATCAGAGCTCCCTCAAGCACATGACTAATATTTAATTGTTCGTGTATTTTTATTTAAAATTGTCTGACATATAAGTAAGGGTCTACAAATTATTTAACTGTCCTAATATAATTTGTGATAACAGTTGAGGTCAACTTATAGGTCAATATATTGGACATTAATTGATAACTCAGTTGACTATAACCAGACTCCGCTTGCCCGTTCCTGCCCGTCGTGTTTGTATCAATCAGTGGTGCTTGCGCTAAGTGCATGTGAGAATTCTCCCCCGATCCGGGTCCAATGCCACCTTGGTGGGGGCGTTTGCGACTGCGCCTCCAATACTCACCTTCTGGACTCCCACATCAGCGTCCTGACGTTCTGTCTGGCTTTTCTGACACGCTGAATCATTCCTTCCCTCGAGGAATGCTTGTATCTCTATTGTGAGGCCACAGAGAACCAGAGGAAGTGTTTTTGATGCCTCTTAAAACGAGAGTTTTAGCCATGATTGGCGCAACTGTTCGGTCAATTTGGGAGGATAATATCTTGACGATGGCTATCTTACTTGCACTACTTATCGTCTTCACCACATACTATACCAGAAGTCCTTGGAGAAAGCTACCTCCCAGCCCTCGACGCTTACCAATCATCGGGAATACCCTCCAGCTCATGGACAAAGATTGGCTGTTCTCGAGAAAGTGCAAGGAAGACTTTGGTAAGTCCCTGACCCATTCATTTCTTCTGGAGGGATGCCGAACAATAGGGATCTACCGCGATTGCAGGAGAGGTCATGTGTCTTGACGCCCTTGGACAGCCCACCATCTTTCTAAACAGTCTCAAGGCAGCATCCGATCTCCTTGAATGCCGAGCAGGAATATATTCCGACCGACCTCGATTCGTCATGGTGCAGGAAGTCCTTAGCAATAATCTACTGCTCCCATTCCAGAGAAATGACGATCGGTGAGAGCCACTCAGGGTTAATAACATACTACGCATTGTCCGTCCTCACGTCTTTTCATATAGCTGGCGTCGGATGCGCCGCGCTGCAAGCGAAGCTTTCACGAAACGCGCAATTCAAAATTACCATCCGATTCAGATGAAGGAAGCCGCCATCTTGGTTTCGTCCCTCCTATCGACCCCTGCTAGCTGCAATCGGGATAAGCAATTTCAGCGCCTAACAGCATCCACGATCATGTCCATTGTTTATGACTACCCAACCCTTACGTCAGAATATAACCAAACCATTGAAAGGATCGAGCAACAGTTTAATCGTATCGGCCATGCCGCACTCCCCGAGTCCTTTTTCGTCAACATATTCCCCTGGATGATGTATATCCCAGAAAGGTGTTGGCTTGCTTCTCCACCTCACTGTGTGCCATGATGTTGACTTGGGATAATTAAAGATTTGCAAGGTGGAAGAGGGAGGGCTTACAGCGGTACACGGAGGACTATGAAATATTTCAAGGCCTTCTGAATCGTGTCCGAGCTGACCTTGTATGCACCAGTATAACTAGGGCCCATGCCTTCCAGCTGACTGATAACTTTCTTTAGGACAACGGGTCAGACCGTCCGAGTTTCAGTGCTTCACTGTTGCAGCGCCCTGAACACAGTCGCCTCAGCGACCCAGAAATGTCATTCCTTGCTGGAGCATTATAGTAAGCATTCATATTAATCTTGAGTATTTAACAGTGCAAAATACGAAGTGTCACAGTTCAGCTGGTTTTGAAACTACCGCCACTGCTCTGAGTTGGTGGATGCTTGCTATGATAGCCTTCCCAGAGGTGCAGCGTCGAGCACAGGCCGAATTGGATGCCGTGATTGGCCGTGATCGTCTCCCTACCTTTGCCGATGCTCCTCGCCTTCCTTATGTGCACGCAATAATCAAAGAAATTTTTCGCTGGCGTCCCGTCGCACCATTTGGATTACCCCATGCCGTGAGCGAAGAGGACTGGTATGAAGGAATGTTCGTTCCGAAAGGCGCCGTGTGCATAGCCAACCTTTGGCACTGCAATCATGACCGCACCGTGTTCGGTGAGGATGCCGATGAGTTTCGGCCCGAGCGACACCTCGACGGGCAAGGAGGGCTATTGGCCGGCCCCCCAGAAACGAATCGACAAGGACATGCCACGTACGGATTTGGACGGCGGATCTGCGTGGCCAAGGACCTAGCTAATGACATGCTGTTTATCAATGCCGCGCGGATATTGTGGGCGACAAAGATGGAGTATGCGCGGGACGAGAATGGGATGGAAATGCAACTGGACACGGACACGCTCGTCCATTTAGGTCTAATCGCGTGAGTACTCTTCCTAGTGAAGGTTTTTTGACCTCGCCTGACGTTGTGGAATACAGCCACCCTGTCCGGTACGAGTGCGTAGTCACACCTCGGTTTCCAGAGGTGGTCTCTATTCTTGCGGAAGAACGCATACGCTTTGAGAATTGAGCTGAGGCATCAGGTTGCAGTGCCAATGCAAAAATACAAAGTAGAAGGGTCATCCGTCAGGTTGCTAGTAGTCGTCAGACTCGTAGTCCGTATGTCCGGATGAAGGACAACGACGTCTTCCCACGGTATGGTATAGACCCGCAGCCATTTTTTGGAAATGGTTTTGATTCAAGCTCCCTCCGCCTGTTCCCCTCCTTGCTCTTAACTTGTACGTATGTATGAATTGCAAATATAGAAAAACGAAGTATTCAAATTTCAATCTTCATATCATTATTGGACTATATCCGTACACGGGTACAGGCCCATCTTCAGTACTATATGGGACCCGGTAACCCCTCCCTCACTTCCTTCAGACACATCAGATATCTCACACAATTCTACTCCATTTCCTCTCAGATTTTGAATACGATATTTAATGTACCTCCTTATGATAATCATAGTATTTTTGAGGCATGAAACGCAGTTTTCCAAAGGTGACCCACGTTGACAGCCACGCTTGCCGACCATGCCGGGTCGGAGATAAGTCGGAGTTGATCAGCCATCACTGATAACGTAATCTCTAATGACCACGCAGTGGTCACGAGTTGCTGTGTGACACTCGTGTGGCGGCTGCCACTGACAGCCTAGGTGGGCGAAGGAGGGTCCAACTTAGTATCACTGAAAGTAGTGCCTGCGCTATGTGAGAATTCTCCCCCGATTCGGGTCCAATGCCAGCTTGGTGGGGCGTTTGCGGCTGCGCCTCCAATACTCACCTTCTGGACTCCCACATCAGTGTCCTGACGTTCTGTCTGGCTCAGGCTTTTCTGGCACGCTGAATCATTCCTTCCCTCGGGGAATGCCTGTATTTCTATTGTGAGGCCACAGAGAACCGGAGGGAAGTGTTTTTGATGCTTCTTGAACCAAATATTTTAGCCATGATTGGCGCAACTGTTCGGTCAATTTGGGAGGGTAATACTAGTATCTTGACGATGGGCATCTTACTTGCGCTGCTTATCGTCTTCACCACGTACTATACCAGAAGTCCTTGGAGAAAGCTACCTCCCGGCCCTCGATGCTTACCAATCATCGGGAATACCCTCCAGCTCATGGACAAAGATTGGCTGTTCTCGAGAAAGTGCAAGGAAGACTTTGGTAAGTCCCAGACCCATTCTTTTGGAGGGATGCCGAACAATATGGATCTACCCAAATTGCAGGAGAGGTCATGTATCTTGACGCCCTTGGACAGCCCACCATCGTTCTAAACAGTCTCAAGGCAGCATTCGACCTCCTTGAATGCCGAGCAGGCATATATTCCGACCGACCTCGATTCGTCATGGTGCAGGAAGTCCTTAGCAATAATCTACTGCTCCCATTCCAGAGAAATGACGATCGGTGAGAGCCACTCTCCGGGTTAACGTACTACGCATTGTCCGTCCTCACGTCTTTTCATGTAGCTGGCGTCGGATGCGCCGAGCTGCAAGCGAAGCTTTTACGAAACGGGCAATTCAAAATTATTATCCGATTCAGATGAAGGAAGCCACCATCCTGACTTCGTCCCTCCTATCGTCCCCTGCTAGCTGCAATCGGGATAAGCAATTTCAGCGCCTAACAGCATCCATGATCATGTCCATTGTTTACGACTACCCGACCCTTACGTCAGAATATAACCAAACCATTGAAAGAATCGAGCAACTGTTTAATCGTATCGGCCATGCCGCACTCCCCGAGTCCTTTTTTGTCAACATATTCCCCTGGATGATGTATATCCCAGAAAGGTCTTGGCTTGTTTCTCCACCTCACTGCGTATCATGATGTTGACTTGGGATAATTAAAGATTTGCAAAATGGAAGAGGGAGGGCTTACAGCAGTACACGGAGGACTATGAAATGTTTCAAGGCCTTCTGAATCGTGTCCGTGCTGACCTTGTATGCACCGGCGTTACTAGGGCCCATGCCTTCCAGCTGACTGATAACTTTCTTCAGGACAAAGGGTCGGACCGTCCGAGTTTCAGTGCTTCATTGTTGCAGCGCCCTGAACACAGTCGCCTCAGCGACCCAGAAATGTCATTCCTTGCTGGAGCATTATAGTAAGCATACATATAAATCTTGACTATTTAACAGTACAAAGTACGATGCATGACAGTTCAGCTGGTTTTGAAACGACCGCCACTACTCTAGGTTGGTGGATGCTTGCCATGATAGCCTTCCCAGAGGTGCAGCGTCGAGCACAGGCCGAATTGGATGCCGTGACAGGCCGTGACCGTCTCCCTACCTTTGCCGATGCTCCTCGCCTTCCTTATGTGCACGCAATAATCAAAGAAATTCTTCGCTGGCGTCCCATCGCACCAATTGGATTACCCCATGCCGCGAGCGAAGCAGATTGGTATGAAGGAATGTTCGTCCCGAAAGGCGCCGTGTGCATAGCCAACGTCTGGCACTGCAATCATGACCGCACCATGTTCGGTGAGGATGCCGACGAGTTTCGGCCCGAGCGACACCTCGACGAGCACGGTGGGCTATTGGCCGGCCCCGCAGAAACGAATCGACAAGGACATGCCACGTACGGATTTGGAAGGCGGATCTGCGTGGCCAAGGACCTAGCTAATGACACGCTGTTTATCAATGCCGCGCGGATATTGTGGGCGACGAAGATGGAGTGTGCGCGGGACGAGCATGGGAGGGAAATGCAACTGGACACGGACACGCTCGTCCATGTAGGTCTAGTCGCGTGAGTGCTCTTTTCCAAGCGAAGGTTTTTGTTTTGGGACCTCGCTTGACGTTGTGAAATACAGCCACCCTGTCCGGTACGAGTGCGTAGTCACTCCTCGCTTTCCGGAGGTGGTCTCTCTTCTTGCGGAAGAACGCATGCGCTCCGAGAATTGAAGTGAGGCATCGGGTTGTAGCGCTCATGTAAACACAAGGTGGAAAGGGCGTCCGTCAGGTTGCCAGTAATCGTCAGACTCGTAGTCCGGATGAAAAGACGTCTTCACAGCTTTGCAATTGTTTTGGATTCAATCTCCTTCTGCGTGTTCCCGTCCTTATTCTTCGCTTATTACTGACGCGTACGACGTACGTATTGCGAAAGCAGAAAAAAAAGGCTACGAAATATTCGGATTTTCAGTATGCATTGTCATTATATTACTGACCTATGTTCGCACATGGTACAAACGAGTCAAAGAACATTACAACATTTGTCCCGCCTCCCGTGCGCTTATTTACAGTAACGACCCTTTACATGATCAGCAACTGCAGCAGGCCAGTTGCTAGCAGGAGCGCCGCCGGCGCCACGGACAGC
>QFDW01008878.1:0-14784 GCA_003315895.1 Lactifluus rugatus
GAATAGATAATGACGCAACTCCAGAGACGATGGGAAAAGACGCAAACGGAACGAGACGCGAAACGGATCGAGACGAGGCGGATGAGAGAACGCGAGACATGACGGAATGAGACGGACGAAAAGAGATGGAATGTGTGAGGTTTCAGAGGCAGCGGATACGCTGACCTTACAGTCGGGTCCAAAGCTTTCGAGTCAATTGTAAAAGTGCCTGAATCAACCAGGGTAGCATACAAAGTACAATATATTCCCGTGGATGACTTTTGTGGTAGACCCACTAAACATAATCCCGCGGATCCGCTGACTTATCGTAGATACTCTAGGCTAGCGAACCGCGTGACAATATTGGCGCCCCTGGAGATACATAGGCTACAGGTATTGTCGAAGTCTTCGCCTCCCTGTGGGTTTTTCGAGGATGGTCGTCTCTTCTGTCTCTTCCAAGGACGGAATTCCCTGAAAGGTATGTTTCAGTCGTCTGACAACAAAACAGAATAGTGAACAAGGGACGACTCACAGTGACGAAATCCAGTTGCGTTAACGGGATCTGGGGTAGCATTTGGGCGCTCGGGATGATGGGGGCGGGGTTCAAAAAAAAACGCACGATCTTTGTCTTCTTAAAGTTCTTCCAACCGACGTACAAAAGCGCAAAGATTGGCAAATTTATATCTTGAAACGTGGATATATATAAATTATGGAGCGCATAATTGGGTTCGGTGGCGTACGTACATGCCGCAACGAAGTCGGGGCCGTTGAGATGCCAAAATACTGACAGGCCACTTACGAGGATGAAAACGATCGACCTACCAACAATATCGTTATCAGTATACGTAACGAAATCGCACGGCCACGTACCAGAAGACCACATACATCCCAGCATAAGGCTGAAATATAGAACGGTAGGCAACATATACATCATGTTGTCCCGGACCCTGAGCTTTGAGTCCATAATCTGGGAAAATGTCATCGTCTAGCACATCAAAACTGACAAATATGATTACAGAATCGAAGATAGGTGATGCCAATCATCAACCAACTGGATAAATGAACGCGTTAATCGGGCCTGCAGAACGAGATGGCATGACACTAATACTTGAGGAGGCTGCCGACCGCGCCTAATTATCACGTTCAGTCCATGCGACAAACCCAAGTCACGAGAGTGACTCACTCAGATTGACAAACCAACTAGGGCGATATTAGGCGCTGCTTTCTCCTTACAGAATAGCCACTCACTTGAACACTTTACCAGAATTGTTATTGACATTCAGGAACGCAAGGAAGGAGAAGAGGCCCTAATGAGCACACGATGAGGTTGATACATTTCTAGGTGCAAATGCTTGTGTTTGGACGTACTGTTATGATGATAGCGACATAGGGCACGCCATCGTGGGACAAAGTAGTGATAAATTTTGGGGCTTGGCCTTGCACACCAAGCGCAAATAGTAATCTGGACGCCGAGTACAACATGCCATTCGCAGATGAGAAAGCGCTCGTCAGGACGATGGCATTCACAATATGAGGGAGCACTAAAAAATGAAACGTTCAGGGGATGTGTCTCGCGGAGTAGGTACCGACCTTTCACGCCTGCCCGGTCAAAAACAAGTACGAACGGCGATTGGCCTGCGTTGCCTGTTTTTCTGCGAGGGCTCAGTGGCAATGGTCTAACTTCGAAGAGCAGGACCGACCTGAAAAGTTGTGGATCGTTGGATGGGATAAGCATCCCAACAATCAGGCCGGTGAAGACCTGTAAGGAGGTCAATGGACGAAATACAGAGAGTATATGGAGATTCACATAGCAGACGAAGATGCGGAAGAAGACCGTGCGCATGGCAGTGATCATATTCTTCCGTGGATAACGTGTTTCTGCAGCAGCGCTAGTCGAGGGTTAAGTTAGATATAGCGATTGGACGAGTCGCGTACTGACAGTGTGATGATTTCCATACCGCACATTGCGAACGCGGCATATATTATTCCAAGGAGAAGGCCCAAAAACCGGCCAAGCGCTCCCGGCTCGAGAGCTATGAATTTATGTATCAACGGTCATCATCTAGAACCATTAAATGCACCTCACCAGAGACGAGCGGGCCCGGATGTTTCCAATACTGCAGTGGGTGAGCCAGAGTGGTAGGGAAGGTGTTCCAGAATGATCTCCTCACCTCAAATCCGTGACTATTTGGTGACCAGGTTGGTCAATTGAAGCGAAAACAGTGAGCGGATAAACGGACCGGGTGTGATCAGGACCTCCGCCGAGGTTTATGACAAGACCACCAATGACCCGTAGCAGATGAAATGTCAATAAAAGTTGGGGTAAGTGGTAAAGATGATACACACTAAGCCGACCACAAGCATAACTGCGAGATATCAGCAACTTGATTGAATACAGCCGAATAGCTTACGTTTCAAGGTAGCAAAGACAACCTCGGCTAGATACCACCTTTAGCGCGGATATTCAGGGGAATACATTCCGGCAAGCTCACTGTTTCCAAAAAACCTTTATTTTTGAAATAAGAAAAAGTAAGAAAAAGCAGGCGCATGAGCAACTAAACTCGACCTTGGCCCAAGGAGATTGACGGAGTACACGGCGGTAATCAAAACTGCGACATAAATAGATACGTGATTGGTCTGCAGTTAAGTTAGGTTGGGAGGTTTGCCACGAGAGGAAGTCATACATTATGGTCCCAAAACCCTATTAGTACGGCCGCAGCAGTGATTTCTGCAGGAAGAGTGATGGCACAAGTCTAGCGTAGCCTTAAGTCAAGGTCATGGCTCAGAAAAATGGTCCCGTACATAAAAATAGTTCTTGACCAGGGGATAAAATCAATATGCATGATACTGAAAGGGCCATTTCTTACCCAGCCAACCTTTAACCAAGTCAGGTGTCATCAGCGAACAACTGATAGGTGTGTTGCATGCTTACAGCGAAGCCCAACGCAGGGTCTACCCAACGGGCGGCTGCGATACCACGAGTCAATCGGATACCCTTACTTTGAAGAGATGCCAACGACCATAATGTGTGAAGGACCCAGATATCGGAGCAAAAACAGCCATTTCCGTGACAGACACTATTGAACTGCAAGTACACCACCTGGCGGTCAGATCGCGAATAAACGACGTTGGACAGGACCCACGCGAAAGCCACACTTCCTACCAGCAAGAAGACAAGAAGCACACCCAATGGTCCTGTCGTTGTTAGAAGTTGGCCTAAGCCTAAGAAAAGACCTGTCCCAATAACACCAGCAATCTGGTGTGCATCACACGTCTGAGATCTCCAGGCTTGAAATAGGTGAAATACTCACAGCGAACCTGATTATGAGGGGACCGTAAGACTCATTCACAAGACATTGAAGATAGACGTACATCTGAACGTGGATGCCATTTAATTTTCTTTGAACCCTGTCGAGATCCGCTTTGTAAAAGGTCGCCGCGCCATCTGAGCGTCCGGGACTACTCTCGATAGGGGTGTGGGTGGGAGGGAATTCCTCGACCTCTGCCCGATGAGAGCCTGAGGGTACCATCGGATGAAAGGTATTGATCAGAGCCTGAGCTCAAGAAGGCGGAAGCCGGTATAAAAGCGAATGAGTTGTGAGGGCATAGTGGATAACGGAACCTTGAAAAGTTCGCAATCATCTCGACACACGAGATCGTGACGCTTCGATCATATTCAGTTGCCACTGGCAGATTGGTTAGTGCCGTACCTTGCTCTTCTGCCAGTGCTTCCTCAATAAGTTACTGTGCTCCCTATTTTCTCCCATCGCAATTCCTTCCGTGGTCATCGCGACTTCTCTGCTTTTCATCTCGTTTTCTGTTCCCCATTCTGTGTTGCCAAATATTGGGGAAAAGCGAACGAATTTCAGAGCCAAAATAACTCCCTTTTAGCGATGGCAGTTTGAAATAGGTGTCTTTTTTTTTTCCACATTTCCAGTTGGATTACAGTCACCATGTGGATCCGTGTCAAAGAGTGAGCGCTTTGGAATAATTTTTCCCTTTCTGAACTGGAATCGTACGTAATGTGGGTCACGCTACAGTCGCGCGTGCCAGTTGGGGCAATGTGCTTAACACCCTATGGTTCGTAATTATGCACTACAGTGTACTCAACTTACGACATGGCGAATCGCAAATGTCACAGTGGGGTGTGGGCATTCCCAACCAGGCCCAGGACCGAGGGTTCTCGGATTCAGGGCTCCGAAAGCGGGAATGATCGCTACTGGCTCCCCGCGTTGAATTCCGTCTGGGAGCGCAATTTCTCCGAGCGACGAGATCGCAACTGCAAGAACCTCCACACTCGAGTGAGCGCTGATTCCCCGGAAAAGACAGTTTCAAAGTCCCGGTCCAGCTTTTCCAGCTACAAAGTGGAGTGTAGCCTTACCAGGGTTTTACCTTTTTTTTAAAAATCCCCCCGCTAATAGGACAAGCCAGGTCCTGTCCGTAAGATATGTCTCTACCCACCAAGCACCGGCACCTCGGAACGAGCTACCACTAGCAACTTGCAACGAGTTAGCAAGGGCCGGGTCAAACGTCAGAAAAGCTCGAAGCTAGAAACTTGAGGTACAGTACAGTGATTTAAAGCACTTTTCAGCTTGAATCTGAGATACCTCTGCTATCACACAGACCTCGCACCAACGTTGTTGGCGGTAACCTTTGCTTGCAGCGGCAGCGTCCGTGTGGATGCCGTATCTCGGGGTAGGCGCGTGCGCCAGATACAAGGCACAGCACCAACCGTTGACCAACATGGCAAAGCTCTGGAGTCATCCGCCTCATCACGGAACTGGATATATATAACATCGATCGGTCATACGGACGATGTAGTGCCATTACGGGGGTTGAGATATTAAGAGACCTTGTAATATGGATCATGTTGTCCGTGACTGGGGACGTTCCAACCGCGGACATCAAATGTATGATCCGGAAAATGCGTGGCGCGTACATTGGCAGTCCAGTGGATGAGCAAAGGATCTAATTCCGAATCCGAGTCGACCCCATCCCTCCAAGTCGTGGCGCCGCGGAATGTCAGGGTGGCGTGAAAGTGGTCTGAACCAAGACGGACTTACCCTTCTGATGGGATATGCTAGAGCCCACACGCTATCTGACCTGAGCCGTTGGTATGCCATCTAGTCCTCGTGGAAAGTGGAGATTAGGGAATATAGGGCGGCCAGCGGCGCTGGAGCGTCTGACTATCCTAGCTCAGGTCACTGGTAATGTCGGATGATAGCCGCCACTCCAGCCAATCATCCCTCTCATCCATCAAGATGTTTATAATTTACATGCGTTGTTCTGCGAAGCAGAGTGAGGCTTGGCACGGTCAAAGACAGGTATGAAGAAATTGGCATTGCACAACCCCTTTCCACTGTCTATCAAAGGACTCGTACAGCAGCAACATTGCAACAACGCCAACGACGTGTTAATCTATCGAGAAGTAGCACTGGTTACCTCAACTTCTGCAGCCTGCTCCAAAAAAGCGATCGCCTCAATGATTGCAGATGAAGTGGATACGATCTACCATGATCTCAGCATATCGTAGTAAAACAAAAGGACACATACGCACGTATGGACTGTGAAACGGCTGAAAATGATGCCCTGGAATCTCAATGCATTTTACTGATACGCCTACAATTGTTTCCCACCCTGTTGAGCGGCCGTTGTCCCTATTTGAGAGCCAGTCGGGAATCGCCAGGCTACCACCAGGGCAGTAGTTCTCACAGGAGCGTAGTAACACTATCTGTGGGTATGGCCCGCCCCCTGAAATTGGATCGTATTCGAGGAATATTTGAGAATTCATTTGGAACTGCCGCTTAACCAGCAGGCTTATATTTGATGGAACTGGGTTGCGGTCAAGCTTCATGACCGACTCAATCAAAGTGTCAGAAAGTGGCACATGGTTAAGCGGGCTAGGCGAGTCTATGAGCACGACGCCCTTCACTTCGACGCCCGACTTCAGTAACTGTCGTGCAACTTCGAACGCTATAATACCACCAAAGGACCACCCTACGAAATATGATACGTTAGTCAGGCGTCTCAGAGAAGAAACCGCATTCCAACCGCCAAGAAGGATGGGTCCTGGGCCCGCTACTTCGGTTGTATACTTGGCATACTCTTTAGCCATGGATGCTACGGACTCCCAAGGTCGGCAATCCATAAAGTGCGGATTGTGGATACCCCATAGATCACGGCCCAGTGAAGGAAGGTTGTACATGTACTTGATGAGACCACTCCCATCATGAACGAGGAATAGAGGTGTTCTTCCCGGTAGTCCTGTCCTCTGCACAGGAATAATGATCGTGTTGAGGTAGGTAGTAGGCCTTGAATGATCAGCATCCGAATACACTGTGCCCGCAGAACAGGAATTCGTATCCACGGAGAGAAGTTTGCAGCTCGCAGTCAGGAGACCAGAGATAAACGATTGTACGGCTTTTGCACTAGTATGACTTGTGAAGAGGTCACTCGGCAACAATAAAGCAAAATGGGACTGCAAGGCATGATGGGCTTCGATAGACGCCAGCGAGTCGAGACCGAGGGATTCAAGGTCAGCATTTTCATGTAGCTCCTTCTCCTCAAGACCAAGAACAGCAGCCAGGAGTGCCTTCACATCCGGTTGTGAGGCATTGCCGTCTCGGTTTTGAAACTGCTTCACTGGTGGGCTACTAGAGAGACCGACTTCGGAGTCGCCAGCATGAGGTACCTCCGCAGTACTTCCAAAAATGTCTGTTTTAATACCACCAGGAGCTAGGGAAAGGGAAAGACCATCCAGTTCTGCGCAGTAGAGACTGTCCAGCGATTTTTCGAACACTGTGGGTGAAGACGGAGAACCCAAGAGATCTCCTGACGGAGACACAGTGTGCGCTTCAGAAACGTGGCGAGAGAAAGGTGGAAGAAGTGAGGATCTAGACGATGCGATGCTCCCCCGAAATTTCGGCGTCTCAGGAAGAATGGTTCCCGTCGTAGATAAAACGAGCCCCAGAGTAGTGAGTGGTACTTTCCGAAAACGTATGCCCTCAAGACCTGCGATGATCCGGTTGGCCGAACCTTGCTCAAGAGCGTACGAGTCTGCAAGCATGTCACCCCCGTCAAGCCAAGAACAGTTAACGTAGACGCCATAGGGAGTGCTGTCATCCATGAGACGGGGAATCACTTCCACGCAGCCCACCTTGCTACATATGAACGCATCATCGCCGTTGCCACGCGTGTTGGCAATGAAACCTGCCACATGAAGTATCGCGTCCATCAGTATAGGATGGACGACAAAGTGGTCGTCTGCTGAGTCGTTCAGTAACTGAATTGTGGCATAACCTTCTGTTCCATCTGCGCTTATTGTCAGTGTCCGAACCGCGCGGTAGTTTTCCCCATACGCCACGATGCGAGGAAAGAAGACTCCGTATATACTACTTGTTGTGAATAGCCTTCCATCTCTGTTTGAGATGATGGAGGCAACTCGAGACGAGACGACAGGGTAGATAAGACTGAATTTCGACGCAGTGCCCGACGCAAGCTGGAGCCGAAAACCACCGTATGCATGTGTCTTCTTTTCTTCACGGGACATTGATACAACCTTCCACGACCCTACATTCTCCTTCTCAAACATAGTCGAAGTCTGGACAACTTGGCAGGCGCCCTCGCTATATACCAATGGACTTGAAAATTCAACATCGCGCAACACTACAACGTTATCTTGAAGACTGGAACGGAGGAACAGAATAGAAGCTTCAACTCCGGCCAATGCGAGTTCTTGGTAGACGGATGCTGGACACAAAGGTTGTCCTCTAACGCAATGGCCGCGAATCAACGTGGCAAGATTAACCATTGGGGTTTCGTATACCGATATCAAACCGTTCCTCGGAGATGGGGTTTGCATCCAGGTATTAAGGACTGTATAAGGAAGGTCAAGGCTTCCGGCCTTTGGTCCTAGCAGAGAGGGGACCCTATATGTTGGTGGCGTCTTCTCTTCGAAGCTGACCCAGAAGCTTGCATTTGACCAGGGATAGGTCGGAAGAGAAGAGTTCGATACGGGGCCCAAATTGGAGAAGACATCTCGCCACTTGACCTCAAACGGCGAAACGTACAGTTGTGCGAGGGCGCTGTATAAGGAGACTAATGGATGTTGCCGTTGTCGCATCGAAGCCAGAAATAGCACACCGCCTTGGATGGCTGGGTTCCTCCTCAACGTAGGTAGGACTGTCGCGTGGGGGCCAATCTCGATCCACACATCTATGACGGGTAGGGCATGAGCTGCAGCAATTGATCGGATTCCATCCTCGAATAAAACAGGTTGTGTACAGTGGCGGGAATAATATTGAGGGTCGAACATCGAGGTGTCTCCTGGAAGTACAACTACTCCGTAGACATTAGATATGATGGGAATTGTCGGGGGAGAAGTTGTGACGCGTCTTGCTAATGAGGTAAGGTCGTCATAAAGTGGGCGCATGGCGTCGCTATGATGACCAAATTCGACTGGTAGTAAAATATTCTTGCATCGCACTGTCTCGTCCAAGTAAGACTTCAGCGCTCGCAGCCTAGCAACAGGTCCCGATACAACTTGATCTTCAGGTGAATTGTAACATGCGAGGGTGATGGCTGAGAATTCTGTCGATGACCCTAGGATTTGGCCAATAGCAACCGCGCCAAGATTGACTGCCATCATCCCATTCGAACCTGGAGCGCATTTCTGGATCATAAGACGCGCTCGATTGGCTACCAAGAGAAGAGCATCTTGTAGCGTCAATACACCAGCAACAGTCTGCGCGACGTATTCCCCGAGACTGAATCCAACGAGATCAGACACAAAGCAGGCCTTTCGGTAAAAGTGAGGTCACCTATGGCCAACAACTAGGGCAGGCGTTACACCCCAGGATATCCACAATCGAGCAAGACCATACTCTAATGCGAAAATCGCACTCTGATTAGCTTCCAACCCTTCTACTTCCGATGGTATACTGCTATCCTCTTCTGGGGCGATGATTTGTACCACACCGGTAAAACCAGACTTCACCAAGAAAGCGTGGCATTGATCAATGATACTCCGGAAGAGAGGCACGGATCTATAAAGTTCGCCACCCATGCCAA
The DNA here is from genome assembly GCA_003315895.1 of Lactifluus rugatus. Taxonomy (NCBI): domain Eukaryota; kingdom Fungi; phylum Basidiomycota; class Agaricomycetes; order Russulales; family Russulaceae; genus Lactifluus; species Lactifluus rugatus. The sequence continues at coordinate 9,049 of QFDW01008878.1, forward strand.
GATACTGTCCACCCTGACCAGAGAATACGAACGTGGCCTTTCCGTCTTGACCGGAAACTCGGACAGGGGATGGGTCGGAGAGAAGCCCTTCAACAAGTTCTTGTTTCGTGTGAGCTGTAATTGATATCCGGTATTCATATATCTGGCGGCGTGCCGTCAGGGAGTAAGCAATATTGCTTAGAGGAGTATCTCTGGCGTCTGGGCCATTAAGCCAATCGATGAGTCGCGTGCGCATACTGTCGAGTGCTACCTCCGTCTTCGCGGACAGTCCGAATATATAAGGAATAGTGGAAGGCTCCGATACCCTTGGGATATCAGGAGTCACAAACTCCTGCAGAAGCAGAGCGCAGTTCGAGCCGGCAGCGCCAAAGTTATTCAGGAGCGCCATACGCGGCAAACCCTCCCTGGCAGGGTTCCACGGTTGACTTTCAGTGTCGATCAGAGTATGATCCGCGCCAAGGTCTGAGATCCTCGGATTCAGGTTGACCAGGGATATGAGACGTGGGATTGTGCGGTGTTGTAACATGAGAAGGAGCTTGGCAAGCCCAGCAGCTCCAGACGCGGCTTCCAGGTGGCCGATGTTCGCCTTGATTGATGTAACATGAAGAGGGTTTTCCGCTGAGCGGCTCGCGGCAAATACATGTCGGACACTTTCTAGCTCGCCCACGTCACCAGATTGGGTGCCCGTACCGTGCGCTTCCACAACATTCACGTCTTCGGGGGCAACACCACTTCTCTCCAAAAGTTGCTTAAATAGCTTGACTTGGGTGGGGCTATGTGGTTGTGTTATGGAATGAGCCGCACCGCTTTGGTTCGCCTCCACCCCACGAATAACGCCAATGATGTGGTCGTTTTCAGATTGCGCGTCGGAGAACCGTTTCAGGACAAACAGGCCGCAGCCTTCCCCTCTGGAATACCCATCAGCAGAGGCATCAAAAACCCTGCATGGGCCGGTTGGACTGAGGAAATGGCCGCGGTAGAGACCTAGGAACATCTGAACGACAGGATCATTAAGCTAAAGAGAGGGCGGGTGACTCGTCCGGTGCTCACATCAGGGCTAGTAATCACATTGACTCCGCCAGCCAATGCGGCGCTACAATCACCGTTTAACAGTGCGCGGCAGGCCTGGTATATAGCCACCAAGGATGATGAGCAAGCCGTGTCTACGACCACGGAAGGGCCTCCGAAACCCATAGCGTGCGAAATTCGCCCGCTTAGGAAAGCGCGTAGAGTCCCTGATTGTGACGCCTAAAATTCAGCATGGGAGAGTAACAATGGGGATGACACTCGCCAGTGCTGTAATATACATCAATGTTGTGACGTAGGTTCTGCACATAGTCTCCCGTAGCTGCACCTACGTAGCACCCAAAGGTCCCAGGGTTAAAAGACCGGGACCCGTTCGGAACGTATCCAGAGTCTTCCAGAGCCTCATAAGCTGTGTGAAGAAGAATTCGCATTTGAGGATCCATGCTACGCGCCTCACGGGGCGAGATATTGAAAAATTCGTGATCAAACTTGTCCACGTCGTCTAGGAAATTGCCAGTGTGTGCCCTCATGGAGCGACCATACTGGCCTGTCGTATAGTCATCAACTCGGAAACGGTTCTCAGGCACCTACACCAAGGACAAAACACTGTTATTCTCATATCCATAGAAACGAGAACAAAAGCCCTACCTCCGCTAGTGTATTGATTCCTTGCTCTAAGATATCCCATAGCTTTGACACAGTAGACGCTCCCGGAAAATTTACCGCCATACCGACGACAGCAATGCAATCCTGACTGGGTTTGGAGATTGCATCGTTCTTCACATCATCAAAGACCAAGTGATGTATCGCGGAGGCACCACGGCGAAGCGCCCTTTCCATGCTTCGAACCAAACCCGTGCCTGGACCGACGTTGACGAGATGCGCGGTTTCGTTCGCAGGGATGGAATGAGCAACAGCATCCGTCACCTTAACCCAATTCACCGGCCGAATAAGGATCATGTCGACAATGAACTGCACCAACGATCCTTGTTGGTTTACCTCCAAAGTCTCTCCAGTGAATGTAGATCGAATTGGACAAATAATATTGGAAAAGGTGGGGAAATGGATCCTACGACGCCACAGGTCCTCTAGAACCTCTTCACGAACACAACGATTGTGCGATGGCGAGTGGTACATTGTGCCGACAGAAGTTTCTCTGACGGAGATCACTTTCGGAAGGGTTGCTGTGAATGAATCGAGGATGTCTGGGCGGCCAGAGACGGTGATACACTGTTCATCGTTGACTGCGCTCACGTACAATGGAGCAGATTCACCATTCTTCAATCATAATTCAATGCACTCATCTTGGCCGTAAAAGAAGGGGATTCACCTGCTGAACAAACAAAGCGATTGCGTCTTCTACGGCATGGAGTCCTACTCCAAGAAGCACACGGCTCCACGAACGGGGATCGTTTGCGCTCAGGCCAGAAGCCACGAGCGCGCGTCTCCGGTAAGATTGGGTGCGTACCCCAATCCACAATGCAACACAAAATGCAGAAACAGCATTGCGAAGGAAGTCCAATAGCGTCGCTGACGTTCCGACGACGCAAGCGGAAATGATTCCAGAAGAAAAACCGATGATGCCCGTGCTATATCGACAATTCTGCTGGAGTGGTGCTGCAAAGGAGTCCGACGCAGTTCCGATATTTCGTGTTGCCCATTCAAAGTAACTGAGGACCTGTAAAAGAAGTAGCCTTGTACCAGATATCACAGGGTTACGAAGGGAGCTATTCAGCGGTATGAGAAGAAGTGACAATGGCCGATCGAAGTCGGCAAGGTTCACGCCAGTCATCTCCTTCTCTGTATCCGACAGGGAAGAAAGTTCAGAATGGAAAGCTTCGAAGCAGGAGGAAAGCAATAGGATCCCGGTAGGGGATGAGGAAATGATGACCGCCCGATCCTGGACACGTTGAGAGTTGATCGAAGTGGTCCCCTGGCCGGGGAAAACAGGGATATTCAAGCGTTCCATCTGTTCGTTCTTCTCGTGTTGTATGAGCCCAGGTCGTGCACACCGATGACCTAGTTGTAACAGAAGTATGTTTAGCCACTGTTACAGCTACATGATGATCGTTTAAATGACCAGGAAGCTCTCGAGAAGGTAAATGGGGACGTGATAAAGGCGTCCACGGCGCGAAAGCCCGAGACGAAGGAGATCCAGGGTTTAAAATGAGGAAGTCAGACGGGAACAGCCCTGAACAGGGTGTTATGTTATACACAGCCAGTGGAAACGATATGAGGACGGATAACAAGACCGAGTCGCTAGAAGACGCTCATTCCGACACTGCGTCGGAAGGACAAGGCGAAACAATAGCAGGTTATGCTATTTTGGACACCCGATGGGTTGTAAAGCTTGAATAACAAAAGGGTGATACGTACCGGGATTCAAAGAGGTGAGGGGGACTCAGCGGCTGTCAGTGGATTGCGAAGCTACTAGTAGACCTACAGTCGGACTCGGACATGAAAATTCATGGGCTACCTGCACGTGAAATAAAATTCACGGAGAATGGCGAGGGGGAAGCTCTTCGGCCAAGGCGGTAAATTTGAGAATAAAACGCCGTGAAGGTGTCAACATGTCAACGTGTCAACCTTCACGATGGCTTTCAGTCCCGGTAAAGTGCAGCTGAAGCCAACACAGGAAATCAGACACACGTGGTACTTGTCACACTGCCTCACATTGTCACGGATATAAGGCTAGGCTCAACATTTGGGAGAAACCTACTCAGCTGACGAGATTGATGAGCGCTGACTCGGAAGCAACGCTAGTCCACCTATACCTGGGGCTAATTTTCTCTAATGCTAGGTGGTAGAAACCCGGTTCATCCACGTCAATAGTCCGCAAGAACGATTGTCTCGGAGCCTCCCCGCGGACTTTCGGAAAGTGTGGTTCGCTCATCAGTGGACGATCATATTTTTTCACGTTAAACATACCTGATCCGGTATCCACAAACGTCGTTATCGCTCCACAAAAACAGACCTTATACAAATAACCCGATCAAAGAAGGTTCGGTTCACTAACTTGGAGCTCAGGGACTCGTGCTGAGGCGGATGCTTTGGGTGTGTGAAAGATACCAAGAAAGTAAGCACAATTTCCCATAAAGCTTTTTTGGGGGGGAGGGGGGTTTGACGATACCTAAACAGAGAGCTGAGTAGACCGAGCATGAGGGCCACAGCGTTTTTCTCGTGACAGCTGTCGCTCCTCCTCTTCCAAGTAGAGCCATGAAATGTAGATTTGAGCAAGTAGAGGAGTAAAGAAATCACAAGGACGGCGGTCCTTCTGGAACCCTTCTGTGCAGACCACCAAATTGGAGGAGAAGAACAACCAAGGTTGTCTCTTCTATTGGCAGTCCAGTCGATCATATATCGATCATACCTTGACAGTTTTCGCTGTCTCCAAAGACAATAAAAAATTCACCGGTCTCCACGTCACCTTGCAGATCGCTCTGCTCTCATTGACGTGGCTTTGACTTCGGGCCATTGTCCCGAGTGTTTGTTTGAAAGACGTCACAGCTCTGCAGTTCCAGAAACTCATTACGGACTTTCCTGATCCACCTCCTTCCTTAACCACGTGGGAGCAAGATCCTCGCTGCCGCCAGCAGCGCCACCCACCTGTGTCTCTTACTGTATTTATCTTCAATTGTCCTAAAAAGCTGATGTGCAGAACTAAATTGATCTCGATCAGCTGGAAATAGTCTTTCATTCCACCAAGACTATGTCTCGATCTTGGGCTTCCAACCCCGCCCATCACGGTAATAGACTTGACCTGCGAGTCATACCCAGGCTTGGGATCGAACGTTAATCAAGAACAGCAAGATCTAATGAGATCACGAGACTTTTAGACGTGTGTAGAGTAAGTCATCCTCGTCTCGAAGCGCCCTAATTTCGTGTTGGGACACGAGGACAACAACGGCCATGAGCTAGTCACAACCCCGTAGCGTCGTCACATCCTAGGACTACGCCGCTGGTCCCTCACGCATTCCGTTGTTTCCTTTTGCCGCGAGAACACCAGTCGTTTAGTAAAAGACAATTGTAAAAGTCGTTGATTTTCATCGTACCGCCGAGGCATTACTGGCAATCATTAATAACGTCCCTGACCGGTTTCCTGTCTATCGGGCCGACAACCTTCAACACGACCGTAATTATTTGTAGCTTCCTATGTATGCAATCAAACACAACCAATGCGAACTAGATCTTTACCTCTGTTCCAAACAAGGAGGAGTCGCATATCCCGACGGGGTTGAAGATGGATAGGCTCAACGTGATGTGGCGCCTTCTGAATTGAATCCCCTAGTTTGGATACCTCGGCGCGAACTCCGAACTAATCTGCTTGCTAGCAAGAACTTTGCAGTGCAGGGTGGTGATTTGATGGCAAGTCGGGCTTTGCTTGCTTGTACGAAGTCATCAGGCCCACGACAGGGCAAAGTCACCAACTCCGTAGGATTTTCTATTTCGTAGATGCATTGTGCTCGTTTCATCGGGAGCACCTGATTGTTTTTCCTGAGTATTCTTCAGCCTCCCTGCTCAGAGCCATCCAGTAATCTCTCTTTGTTGAACAAGTACGTCGTTGTCTATCGAGGGCGGTCCTGGCGTGTTTGCCCGATTGGGAAGAGCGGCCCAGGCATGGTTATGACGTTCACGCAGTTACATCCACTGTAAGATCCAAAGTGGTGGGAATCCTGCCAAAAAAGGGCAATTGTGTTTCATTTCCCACCA
>QFDW01008937.1:0-11402 GCA_003315895.1 Lactifluus rugatus
TAGCCGTAGCCTTCCTTGGATTCTCTAGGATCTGTTCTGGATGCGGGGGGACTCGGAACGGCAGGGGGCCCTTGTATAAGCTGGCGAGAGCAGCCGGCCGTGGTATCGCGCGGAAAATCTCGTGTTGATTATTTTTTATTGTATCTTTGAGTCGCTCAAGCACCTGGAGGTCACCTTGGCCTGGGGGCAGCGAGGGATCAGGAAAGAATTGGGTCTGTTGAGGATGCTGCATTCTTGTTGAAGAGGTAGCTAAAGTTAGAGTGGCTGGAAGAACGGATAGGCCTATTGAGTGCAGGAGGTTTATGATACCAGGCAACGCAGCAATGGGGAATGGCGGGGACAGTGAGGGAAGACAATCACTGGAAGATAAAGGGAAATATTTCGGTGCTGGTAAGCGTGGTGACGGAGCGTTGACGACTAGGGCCTCTTCTGCGATTTTGTCTTTGCCACGCAAATATGGAACGGCTGGCCCCCAGCAGGCGCTGTCCATACGTCATGAGTGGTTGACACATTAGTTTGCAGCATGTCTACGTACTCTGAGGTCAAAAATCTTTAGTAGCGTATTAATACCACGGAAACGGCAGGGTTGGTAGTAGAGGAACTCGTGTACGATCAGGGCTGGGTTACCCAAGTCACAGGCTGACCTGCCATAATATACCGATCACGTGTGCCAAACAACTGAGGCGAGACATGAGATAGATATTCATTCAAATTGAAGAGTCCAACAATCAACAAAAGGTAAAGAAGTTACATCTAGGCTCGGTTCTCCTCAACGTCGACAACGCCGGCCGCCTTCTTCTCGTCATTCTCACCGTACCGAGGAGTAACCTCCTCAGTGAACGCAAAGATCATTTCCTCCCGCGGAGGAGTGCCACGCAAGGCGCGTACAAGCAACACGGTCAACACCCAGAACATGCGCAGAAGCACGCCTATCCCGCATCCTATCATTAACAAACGCCGACATAGTCAGTAATTATGTCATATTTGATCTACTGAAAAAAAAATTGCACCTAAAACAAACGCAATAATCCGTCCCTCCCAAGGTCCGAGGGACATCAATGCATGGTGTACGCGCTGCAAAAATAGACCGCCAAAATAGTCATCCTTGTGAATCTTGTGCGCCCTATGGTGCATCACAGTGGGATCCGGGTGGGTGCCACCCTGAAAATCCTCAGCATTGATCACAAAGGCAGGTTCGAAGGGAGGAGCAGGGATGAGTTGATGATGAGTGATGTGGACCCGAGTGACACTGCCTTCGGGTAGGGGTGTGGTGACGGACAGGGAGGGACTACTAATACCAATAGCGGAGAGGAGGCGGGAGGTTGTGCTTTGAATAGCCTTCTGCATGTTCTTACAGAGATGGCGCATCTTGGTCGGCTTGGCGTCCGCCCCAACAATGGGCCGAGCGTGCGCAGCAGCGTGGCCCAAGCGAATGGCGGAGACCTGCGTAGTAGCGATCATGACATTCAGAGGGTTGGCAGTGGCTACAGAATAGAAACATCAGTAAAGAGCGTCGCACAAGGGAGTAACTCCTGATTGATATGACAAACCCAGGCCGGCGCTGACAAGGAGGAGAGAACCTGTCCCGAATCTCATGATATGATCACTATTGTGCGTTGTATGTGTGTGAGATAGTTGCTACGAGGGGAGTGACGGCGGTTACAGAGAAAGGATATTCAAGGGCAAAGGGTGTTTGTCGATCAATGGTTCCAGTTGCGCCACATCATTCGAAGTTTATATAATCAACCCCCCTTTTCTCGGAGGGCAATGCCTGCCTGCCATTTGTTGATACTCTGACTCGCACGGTTATTTATTGCAGTACGCCGCTATTTTGACACTCACACACCGGCTGTGGTTGATAGCAATGCAGCCGTCGAGTCATGAAAGACCAAGGTACTGCACTGCAATCAAGAATCCTCAATTAGTCAACGTTGCCAACCCGGTGGACTTCCCCATGGTCCCAAGAACGCTAGGTTCGTCAATAAAGGTGTTGTAATCCATTTTCAGGGCATCTCAGCATCGATATCAAACAAGGCTTATGTTAATCTAACAATAAAGAACATGATCACGAATGCGACTGAGACCACGAAAACGCTTGTTATAGTCAGACATGTCGTTCTGAGGCTCTTACTGCGGTGATCGCGCAGTCGCACACGCTCCTGCTTCATCACGTCGAAATTCGCACCGATCTTTTCCTCCGCATTGCGCAGCACTGCCTGGTCCGCAGCGAGTGCGCTCGAGAAATGCTCGGCATTACGCCGAAGCTGGCCTGCCATTTGCGCCAGCTGCGCAGAGAGCTCTTCTTGTAGGGCTGTGCGATGCTGCAAAAGTGCTTGTGTCGGTGCAGCGTCAGCCAAAGATGATATAGGTGTTCCAGGAGTTCCGGGAGGAAGAAGGACCGCGGACGTAGCAGTAGTGTCGAGGGAAGGCTCCAGAGGAAGAAGTGAACTTTCATCGTCTGTCGGGCGGATCAGGTCGGCATCTTCTGTGGCCGGCTCCACTTCCATGGAGGAACCAGAAGCGAGGTCTGATGGCGGGGTTAGGCGCTGGAACACTGGAAAATCGTCTTTTCGAGAGGATGGCGGCAGAAGCGGCAACGTATGAAGGAAGGGCTCTGAACGGCGGGGTTGGGGGACGATCCTCTAGCAAGTCACTCACACTTGAGTTTGAAAGGATGAGTAAGATACATTGTGACCATACCTCGTTCACTGATAGCATGGAAGCGTCCAACTTATCTAGTAGGCCACGAATGTCATTAAGACGTTGCTTCAGCATTCTACAAACCTGGCCGCGTCATGACAGAGTTGTCTAGAGAACGAGCAGGAACGTACGCTGAAGGCTGGGTCTCATTGTAGAGCTCTACGCTGCTTAACAATTTCCTTGCGTGCTTTAATTGCTAGACATAAGTCCACTAAGTGTTGAATTGTTGGCCAGAGTAACACTACGAAAGACCCAACCTGCAGTAGAACCTGTGATTTAAGCCAGAGTGTTGTGTTACGTCCAGAACTCCAATCGGATTCGTTTACTGATTTTTCGAGGCGTCGCACGAGACGGACAAGGTTGACACGGTCGTGAAGTATCTGTTCTGCCGTGTTCATGGAAAGTAGGTGAAGCCTCGCCCAGCAGGCAGGCCCACCACCGTAGCGCTCTCGAGTTTAAACTCCGACATCCCCAGAAATCGAAATCCCTATGCGTGACATTGCTCTCGATACATTTACACCGTCAAATAGGGAAACCAACCTTGCGACATAAAGGAATAACAAAGTACGTGCCAAATTTACAATGAAATGTCAACGAACGCTCGCTTGGCATAGAAGAAGGGATTCCTCGTCAAATGCGAACAAGACGTGTCACAGGCCAATCTAGTGGATGCCATTGCCAAGTTCCTTCTCGTAAAGATTTCGCTGCCAAGGTGATCGAAGTCAGGCCCAAAACGAGGTTCCTCGAACCAGGTGCAACGTCCAGAAGGTCTTATAGTTGCATTCTAGGCCGATTAGACGGCAATTACTGCTTATGTCGAGTTCAAGACTCCGTTGCGAACTTCCCGAGAGTGTGTGCTCCAAGCCACCCCGATACGCTATATCAAAATCGTTGCTCAAAAAATATGATCAAACAAATTGCCATTTGTGAACACTCCTAGCCCTACTTTGACTTTGCAGGTTTTCAGTAACTTACGAGGGAATACGGAATGCGTTTCTCTATCGTTGCTTTTTCACCCATCGCTGGGCCCTATCCCTTCCGCAGAACAATAAGTCTGCATGATCATCATCCTGACAAACCTACACGAAATCCTCACGCGACGAACCAGGTTGGTCGTGGCGCTAAGGTCCACGTATAGTAAGTTGTCGCGCAATTTGTCAAGGCCCTGCAATCTAAAAAACCACTGTATGTCGAGTCGATTTGGTCATTGCTTTCCCACTTACCTTCCAAATCCGTCGCTTCCTCAACCTCATGGGTTCAAAGCAGATGTTACGGTTGACGATGTCGAACGTGCACGGCGGACAGTATGATGCCACGCTTTTTAGCTAGACCTGCCGTCACAGTATGTGGTGGTCAATAATTGCCGATGAAGGAATAGCATGCGCTTCTAATCGATTCTGACTGGGCAGAGCCCATTGGTGGCCATTGTTGAACGTGCCTTGGTACATTGGACGGTCGGACGAGGCTGTCCCTCTGACGAAATCAGAAGAGTGAAGGGTCATCGACTGTACGCGTGGCCGACTTCCACAGCGAGCTCGAGTCAAGTTCGGATCTTGGATAGCTCTATTGCTACTCTATACTCTGTCGTGCACAGTAGAAATATGAGGCAGGTCCATGCGAAATGCAGTTTGCTTTGCTAGATTGTTTCTCAACACTGGCTGGTGTGACCGTCATCAGATAGTATCCACTCTACGGTATATATACTTCCTGAGCCAAAGAAACACCATGAGGTACTGCGGGAAGCAAGATAAGGCCGCAGCTGCCGGACCGGTGGACCGGTAGGTTACTTATTAGTCCTCGACGACCTTGTCAAGCCCCAGTTTCTGCCTTGCCCCGTGCGTATTACTCTCATATCGAGGCTACGTTCCAGGTTAAAAAAGGGAACATACAACGTGATCGAGGGCGTATACACCCACGCACGGAGTTATGGCCGGCCGAAAACAACGTGTCCGCGGTCGAGGTCGCGGCTGCCGTGGCAGAGGCTTTGATCCCAGCAGTGGCAGAGGCGGAGGTCGTGGCTCTAGTGGACAGGGACTTGGCTACACGTCAATACGCGAAATCGATAATGATTTCCCCACACATGTCTGTACGTCCTACCCTTCTGGTCATCCATTCAAAGCTTCATGATCGGCGGTGTAGACCGTAGACGCAGAATCGATGCACCCAAGGGACCTGGGGGAAAACCAACAAGTTTTTCTGAATCAAACAACCACTCCGGGTACCTGACCCCTCGACACTGGCAGGGCACTAGCCCCTCCCACGGTAATGGTTTTCAACATGGTAGCAGTCGGTGGGATGGACATACCACCCCAGACTTATTGGGACCTAAGGAGGGCGTGTGGAAGCGCCAATCGAAATTGAAACCGAGGCACGATAATGCTTCACTTTCACAGCTCCTCTATGAAGATCGACCACTCCTCAAACCGGTCAGTTTCGTTCGGTCCAGGCATTCCCCAACGCTATTTCTGAAGGAGGAGGAGATTTTTCAGCCTGTGGCTGAAGAAGCAGGTCAGCGAAACCATCAACCCACTAAATGCTGCTATTTCTGGTATTAATTCATTTTATTCGGGGCCTAGGTGAACAAGAAGCCAGCCATGTCCCAACCGCCGAACGCATTTCTCGAGTCTTCTACAGAAGTGATACAGGTACCAATTTGTCGGAGTCTCCGTCTGATTTGGAAGAACTCCCCGTGATCGATTTTGCGGATCTAGGAAGGTTCATGGGCGAACTTGAGGCTGTAGATGACTCATCAAGAAAAGCCATAAATACGAGCGTCGAAGAGGTGGAACGTCAGTCTTCAGTTACAGTGGCCGAAGAGCGATCCACAGGAGTCTGTGTTAATGCCAAACCATCACCAGGGCATGACACGATACCACCCACTAACCACGTTGAGCACTCTGACGTTCATAGATTAGCCGAGGGCATAGATGGAGATGATGAAATCATTGTATATGTCGCGCCCCATCCCCGAAATGGCAAACTCGTCTCCGGCCCAGTCCAGTCCTCTTCTATAGCAGCAGCAGCATATCCCTCCATAACTGAGACTGGGCTTGTTGCTACCCCGACCCACCCGGAGACTGACCACCCTCCTCACGCGACAGTTTTATCACCACTGCCGGTCCCCAAAGACACTTCATCGTCCCCGCCCCCACCTGCACCTGCACCCTTGTCTGCCCTGATGTCCAAGGATACAACCTTCCTACTCCCTCCCCGTTCTTCCAAGCCAAAATATCCGGCACGATGGCCAGGTCGCACCACCAGGCCGCGCAGGGAGCAGCATACCATGTTTAGTTCGTTTGGTGCCATCCAAGCGGAAGCTTCTCTGCGCGAGTTGGATCCGTGGCGGGACGAGCAACGCCGCGGAGATTCCGACATTGATTGGGGCGGCTCGACGTCTCAGGAGAGCGAGCAGGAGGAGGGAATGATCGTGGATCAAGACTTTGACGTCAGAGCGATGAAAGTGTTTGTGGGAGGTATGAGCGCCGCGGGGCGGACACATGTTAGCGCGGGTGATATGGAGGATGAGGCAAGGATCCGCGCAGACGAAATCGAGGAGAGCGAGGGAGCGAGCAGAGGTGAGAGTGATGACAGTGAGGGTGAGAGGGACACAGAGTTGGAGCTGGCGGATAATGAGTGGGATAAGCTGGGACCTGCCAAAGATGGCGGGACTGCACTGGCCACCTCACCAGCCGAGGACGAAAATGACAGCACCTCTGATGAGGAAGAGACGCCCCAGAGGTCGTTCCAGGCACGTCTCAAAAAGCTCCGTAGGTGGACAGAGGCGCGCCCAATCCAGGACGTCTTGCCAGAAGAGCTGGACCGGGAATTGGTCCTTGGGGTCGACGATTCGGACCATGACACCAATGACGAGAAAGACATAATTGCCGAAATACAAGTAACGCGATTTAAATATGTTTACCACACGACTGATACATGCATCACAGGACTTCGACGAAAACGACGAGATTCTCCGTGCACAAGATCGTAGGCAGAGAAACCGTATATTCCAAGCAATCCATAACGGTCAATCTGGAATCAACATGAACAGTGCTGGCAGTACGTCTCTACATGTCCCGTCGCCTTCCTTGTGCTTCTACGACTCCTCAGGGAGCAAAAAAGAAAAACACATCCCAGAAGACCTTCACCACCAATGGGAACGTGATCGTGCAAAGAAAGTAGAGCGCAAGCGTCTGCGGGAGCTGGAGCGAGTCGCAGCTGCCGCGGATCCGTTCGCCTTCCACAAAGGTGGTAAAAAGGCACGCAAGGCTAGGCTAGCTGCCGCTTCGGCTGTACCCATGAATCTCGAGACTGTTGTCAAGCACCTGAGACGATTTGTGGCGGACATTGGTGGATCTAATACGCTCTCTCTCCCGCCGATGGACCGGGAAGTGCGCAAATCGGTGCACGAACTCGCACATGCGTTCAAACTCAAGAGCAGGAGTCAAGGAAACGGTGCTACGCGCTTCACGACCCTGATGAAGACCACACTTAGCGGAGTGACGGTGGATGAGAAAAAGATTGCGTGGATTCTGCGGGAGTTGTCATTTTCCTATATGACACATGGAGGCATGAGGGCAAAGGGGAGGGTTAGTAAGAGACGACCGCGCGATGGAGAGGTCGTGGGCGAGGTATGGTTATTCCAAGTTTTCTCAGACTCCCGCACACAAATGATCTTCTCAAGGCTGCACCGAAGCTAGATGGGTCGAACCTCGGTTTCCGTATGCTATCTGCTATGGGTTGGGAAGAGGGCGATAGAATTGGAGTTGACGGTGGGTTGGAGGCCCCTTTGGTGGCCGTCATTAAAACAACAAAATTAGGCCTCGGTGCGAGCAAAGGCCCGTCACGGTAGTGACTCCGATGCACCCTCAGATGATGTAATCGTCATTGTATAAAAAAACGCATCTCAACACAGGTCATATTATAATCTTATGGTAACTTTTGAACGAACTGTTAACTCGTCTACGCTCGACGTTATTGTTCCAAATGTAACCTTCGTATTCCCAACGCAGGATATCGATCACAGCCCATGGCTGGAGAGATTAAGATCGGAGCGAGTCGAGCGCAGGCGAGCCTTCTTCGGTAGTCCGACGGTTTCTATTCTTCCTTCATCCTCACTGACACATTCTAGATGAGTTCCTCGACTTTTTCTTCCTCCTTCAGCTAGAGGAACTGGGTGAAGAACCCGTCGATCCTGCCCACCCGCCCATTTCTCTTCTCTCCTTCCTCGCTCATACCCAAATTTCGTACGACGCAAGCTACATATCTCCTGTGTCTGCATCTGTCGGTTTGGCTCCTCGACTGGGCACACCGCCACGTACAACCTCCCTCAAAGCTGCCGCGGCCAAGGGTGACCTCTATGTATCCCCCCGTATATTTCCGGTGAATACCCCGAACCCCACCCCTGTGACAACAGAGGAGGACCGCCGATACGTGCACGCTGAGGGTGTGGCACTCGCATCAGGGATGTGGGGAGAGGAACCAGACTCCATTAAGGAAAGACATGCCGAAGTTGTGGACTCGTTTGCACTACTGTGGGACAAGGCATCCAGTGTGTGGGTTGCAGTGTATCGGATGTGCGTTAACGTCGGTGCGTTGCGAAAGGCCTTCGTCTGCTCCGGATTCTCATGCAATACCTTCGGTAGCATTCTTTCAGCTACCTTTTCATGACCCGTTACTTTCTCTCACAGCATCAATTACTGTACGGGAGAAACCGCTACCCATGACGCCAGCCAGGAGTGTGCTCGCGGCCATGCTCGCGGCAGCAGGGGGCCTTCCCCAATCCCCGAAACCCGCGTGGCCTGAAATTTTCAATGATGCAGGTAAACGCGACAAGTTTTATCACAGCTTGGATGAGGTCAACCTTTTCGAAGGGCTGTCTTCAGGTACCCCCATTTTCGAGCCTTGCCCACAGCCCACTCATCGCACATAGCGCAGACTTTCGTGCACACACCACCCACCCTCTCCCTCCCCAGCACACGAATCGGCGCCAGGACTCGTAAACAGGAATTTGCTCTTCCGTCAGACCATAACCCTGTAGATGGCTCTGTCACGACATCCTCTCGAGCCACTCGAGCCACGCTCCGCAAATCTTTCCGACGCATACTGTCCGCTGTCTCCGCCTTCCGCATGCGTATGCGTACCGTCTTTGTCCCTTATATCTTGCTCGATACACCAGACCCTGAGCGGGGTCTGGATGATGCGCTCGCAGCAGGCCACGCGGAGCACACGGTCATGCTTTGTGTTGAGCTCGAGCACCCGGGTGAAGCACCTGAGGAATTCTCGGTTGATGCTGTCGACGTCACTGTCGGAGGCGGCGGCGGCGCGCGCGCGCGGCTTCTCTCGTGGAGTGCCAGATCGCTCCCAGGGATATTCCCGCTCCATTTAGGCGTGCATCAGCAGTACAACTTATTGTTTGCGGTTGAACTACTCAGTCCTCCCATATCCGAGAAGGAAACGCTTTTGGGTTTGTCTACAACCTCCCTAGAAGAGGATTTACGACGCCCGGTTGCAATTACTGTGCATGGGAGACCATTTTTAAGGGTACATGAAATTGAAAGCCGGGAGGAAGGGCCTTTTTTTGGAACACAGCCATTTATCTCGCGCTGGAATTGTGTACTCGATCTCGCGCCTCAGCGACACCCGACTGCAGGTCAAGCAGAGAGGGAAGTGCTGCCGGAGCCACCGTCACCGTTCCCTCCCACCACTCCGCGCATTTCCATGTACCTCGCGGATCAGCAGATCCAGTCAAATCCTATTGCGGGTAACAAACGATTTACTGTACCGTCCAGGCCCGGACCACAGTCCCCAAGCCTCGTACACCCCTTCCATACCCCCACGGGCGTACCCGGCCCAAGTGGAAGCACATCGCTCAGCTCGGGCCCACTCTCAAGACTTGCATACACACCCGCGCACTTGACAACTATTAAATCAAGTGCGCCGCGTACAACGTATGCGCCCCCCCACGGCCTTGGCATTCCGCCACCGACACCGCTTAACAAGATGTTGCCCATGGGTGAAACAGATGAGGTTTTTATGAACGGCAGCAGGGGAACAACTCCACCGCCAACCACGCCAGCGTACCCCGCATTTTCGAAGGATCCGCCCGGTCCCGCGACCCCGCGACCCCAGGGCTCACTCGCAACGTGGGGACCGGCACGCTTCCCTAGCACTGCGTTCGAGCTCCCGCGCAGTGGCTTGCCTCCTCCACTATCGTCTGTACCGTCGCCACTCGTGTTCGCGCCGTCGGTGTCGGCACCGCCGGAGCACGAACGTATCATCGTGAGCATCGGGCTTCATGGACGCGCAGGCACGGGCACAGGCGCAAGGAGGCTTGTCCCGCATGACGAGTTCATGCTCGACATTTTTGTGTTTAATCAGAGCCCTTGGACACGTCGATTCGAGGTTAGCATTTTTCAGCGGAGGCGGAGGTCGCAGGGCCATGCCCGTGGGCGAGGACAGGAAAGTGGTGCTGTCGGGTCTGCTAGCCTTACAAGAGGTGGAGAAGGCGGGACAATATTGGGCCCTGGAATTGTGCCGCTGGAGAGTCGTGTCCGCGTGGGGTGAGTTGCCGATCTTCGTCCGCTCACTGGTGAATTAAGAGGTGATGATGGAGGCCACTACAACCAGGTACAAGCCAGTCTGTGAGGATGGCGTTCTTTGCTCTAGCCCCGGGAGTGCACACGATTGAGGCCGTAATACTCACGGACACCGAGACGCAGCATACATTGACGCTGAGGTATGACATCGATTTGTCTGTGTTGTCCCTCTTTAGTGAAGCAGACTTCATTTTCAGGACTGACATGGATGTTGCTGTATATGAGGATATAGCTCCTTATGACTGCATTGGGGTGTGAAGGTGTCAGCAGGTCCTATGTTTTAGGCTATCTGTTATTTGAGCAGCGGCAGACTGCTTGATTCAACACTTATTATCCCTCATATTCTACTTCTTAAATACAGCCACTCCGTATTTACTTCTCATGATGCTTTACTGGTAGTGTTGCTGTGGCAGGTGTTCATACTGATGTTTTTTTTGATCCTTTGATGTTGGTTCTTTGTATCACACCAAAGCAGAATTCAGAAAGTATTGGAATATCCATCCACTTATAGTAAATGTATTATCAGTGGTTTCTGTTATGGCTCAAATACAGCTGATTGGCAATAAGGGCTTCAGTCTTATTTGTTTGGTCTAGGGTTGGGGATTTCTCTGCCTAGACTGGATAGCAAGGTACAGTAACACTTGGGCTATAATGTGCTGCAGTGATGAGTTGCAATACCACTAGCACAATAAAACTCTTCAATGGCTTCTTTGGCAAGTCAGGAGTAAACATTCAGACCTCTGCTGTGAAGCACTATAAGATCCAAAATGGTGGAAATTCCACCAGTCTCTCATCCATTTTAGCCATTTTTAGATGGCAGAAATTGGTGGTAAAGTGAAACAATCCCACCACCTGCCATGTAGATGGGAGGAAAATCATCCACTGAGTGGATGATTATTCCCACCTTCAGCCACCCTCCAAAAATCAACTGAACACAAAATCACCATTTATTGGTGGGAAATGAAACACAATTGCCCTTTTTTGACAGGATTCCCACCGCTCTGGATCTTACCATGAAGGGACCCACTTATGGGGTGATCTGGGTTGAAGACATTGTCAGGTGGGGAGTTTGGCTGGGGCGGCACATCTGTTAAAAGATAACGCAGG
>QFDW01009006.1:0-10891 GCA_003315895.1 Lactifluus rugatus
CTAGCACTAGTAAGCTAGTCACGCTAGTCACGCTAGTCACCCTAGCACATTGTCATTTTCCTGATGGGTCCTACAGGGTGACGACACGAAACTTGACACGATTTCAAAGGAAATAACGCCGCGAGTGCCATGAGGAATGCCCCAAGTCCTCTATCCGCTTCTCATTCGTGCAGAAAATTGTGGACGAGAAGAGACGGAGCGGGGAGTTGGAATGCTACCTGGTTGAAGAAGTGGTATGAAATATAGCAGAGCAGATCGGATCAGCGTGGGCGTTATACTTGAAGTCTGTTGATCCATGTACAAAGAAGCATGGCAAAGTCTCGAGAAGAAACTGTGAGTGATCTGAGAACGTTCCTTGAGTGCGTCACTTGTCTGTGAGCCCAACCTGGAACTGCCACACGAGGCGGTAAGGATTCGGCGCCGTATGGCCTAGGCAGTTCACCATGGTTGCACTGGTCCCGGAATCCTCGAGCACATACGGGTCACCGTGGTTGATGACGGACATCGGGAGCGCTTTAAAAGAGAAGAGTCACGGAGTGCTGCATCTCTGTTTCTCTTTTGCGAATTTTTGGAGCACAGATGCAACATTTTCAAGAAGTTAGGAGACAGCCTGGAAATGGTGGGATGAAGTCCTTCCTGGGTTCCCCCAGCAGGCTTGCCAAGAACATAGTGGCCCATCCACTGAGCTCTAAACCCTGTGATCTCCTCATTTTCATGGAGGAGAGTGGCATCAGCATTGCAAGGTGGTCCTAGGAAGACAGGCCGATCGTACCCCCGCGGCATGGACATGGATGGACTTGCACGATCTGTCATGGACATTGAGATTGGGATTTCATCCAGGCTTGGACGACTCTGCGATCCCCTTCACTGTCTAAGGTAGGCCTTGTGACCTCTTATTAGAGAAAAGGATGGGTACTAAGTTTTACCACACAGATCAGCGGGAGGCGTAACAGGGGTGTCGGATGCGGGTAGAACAACCCATACCTTCAACCCATGCCAACCAATGATATACTATATGCTACCTAGTGACCCCGAGAATCTGCGGCAATGCAATTCTGTGGTTTTTGAAGCGCCGTGGGCACAATGTGAGCGATGGCCAACATAGATGGATGTGACTCGGACATGTCAGAGCATTTCTATAAATGTATGTTCACCGAGGAGGAACGTAGCATGCCCATCAACTCACGATCGGCTTGGATACGTCATGCTGCTGCACGAAAGAGGAAGAGGGGTATGATGCTTGAGAGGTGGGCCGAATCTGTCGACTGTGGAACCTTGTCAAGCTGGAGAGGGGACTATGTCCCTTTTGTCACGATCGTTCTCCCGATTTCTCCAGAATATAGCCGTAGTGTGAAGTTTGATACTTATCATACGAGGTATCAGCGACCTGACAAACGTGTGTGGGACTCGGAAGGGGGACCTAGGGGAACGTCTCACTGCTAACACGTGCACCCACATTTGGATCTATCAAGGCGACGACAGACTTGGACACAATTGTAAAGGTAATAACACCATGGGCACCGCGGGGAACACCAAAGTCTTCTATCCGCTTCTCGTTCGTAAAAAATTCAGTGGAATAGACGGAAGGTGGTATCAAGGTAATGCAATAAATCGGATCAGAGCGGGCGTCGTGCTTGAAGCCCGTTGCGCATAAGAGCATTGCAAAAGTCTCGGAGAGAAGCAACTGTGGGTGACCCGAGAACGCTTCCTTGACGGAATAGTCACGGTACGTCTGCCCGAGGTGTCGGGCATACGGAGGTCCTCTGAAAGGCAAGCGAGACGAACGTAACGAGATTTTGAGGAAACTACCCTAGTTTGGTCCACGTTACCGATGTTTGCATTATTCAATTTGAGATAATTTGATCTCGGCTACTGTAAATTGAATATATTGTCCAATCACTTTCGAGTTACCAAGTGTCATCTTCAGAGTCCTATATTAGTTGAGCCTAGTTGACGCCTTCGATCGCCCGGCGTGAAAGACTACTCAGAAGTATGAGATTCATTACCGCTCAAGTCACTGACTTAAGATCGCGCGAAACCGACCAGGTCCGAGTCCTTCCATCCAGGACTCGTAGGTAGTATGAGAGGCGATGTCACTGCGTAGAAGGAGCGTGACAGCATCCAAAATGTCTCGTGTGTGCAGGACAGTCACGGTGGGCGCGTAGATACTCTGCGGATCAAAGGTCCGATGACTAGTAATTGTACGTCAAACGCTTATCGTGATTCGGTCCGATAAAGAGTTGGAAGGAGGGGAGAGATCAGAAGACGAGCGTACATACATATTATTGCTTGCACTTGAAGCGATCATGAGTCTGTCTAACCGGAGTGGGAAGTGGCGCAGATGCCACAAAGAAACGGGAACGAGTCACTAGCTGCACAACATGAAGCGAGTGGAGAAACCAGAGAAAAGAGTGCATCCGGCACCGGGTTGTCCAGCGTCGATCCTGACGTCACAGGTTGGCACAAACGGTGGGCTAAGAAGACATCGACCTCATTCAGCAGGTTGAGTCAGCACGCCGGTGGATTCTAGCAGGGGGAGAAGTATGAGAATGACCAGTGAAAAGAGAAAGCTGAGGTAACCGCGACAAACACTAAAGCTACTAGAAGGGAAGAGCGATATGATAGAAAAACAAGAGAATAGAAGGGAAACGCAACACAAGGTGCAGCACAGAATCATGTGAAGAAGAAAAAGGAGGCATAAATCGTATATACGGCAACAGCAGTTGTGCAACAAAGAAGCCAGTCACCAAACATGGTAGGAAGAAAACAAGCAGCAAGTGAAGAATCGGCTGCCAAAGGTGTTAGAGAAGGAACGGGCTTGCAAAGCGTGGAACCAGTGTGCGGGCCTGATGGCATGCGCGTGAGTTCAGAGGGTACAATAAAGGGGGATCGATATTCTCTTGATTGTCTCTTCCCATTCACTCTGGGGACCTTATATACATAGAGATCTGTGGTAGGGAAGCGTATAGTACGGACAAAGTGTAATCGATCGAGCCCGAGGCGTAAAGGGAGTGTGGCCGAGGTGGCACAAAGCGAGATTACAGGGGCAGCCACGATGCTGACCCTACACCAGTTTTGCCTCCTCGGTCGAATGAAGGCTTAAAACTTCTTTGATGAATGGTGCAAGGACAGCTCCGCCAGTTTTCATCCTGTGGACGATGTTGGGGTGGAGGGGGGTTAAGTCGCATTGGCAGTAATGAAGACCAGGGGTGAGGCAACAGTGAGTTGCCAAGGGTGACTGACACCAGTGAGCTTCCAAGCGTAGCACCAGAAAGCTGTCAAGCGCGGCGCCGATGAGTTGCCAAGCGGCGCCGCGGAGCCAGTGCGACGAAGAGACCAGCTGCCAGGTGTGGAGCCAGTGGAGTCGAGAGGTCGCTTTTACCATGTTTTCAGTCCCCTTCAGTTCGAGTGCGATAGCATGAAGCAAGGGCTACGCACCGGAGAAGTTGGAAAAGCAACAGCGTTTGCCACTGGGTCAGTAATATACGTAACATGAAAAGGGGATGCACTGTGGTGTACCAGATGAAGAGGAAATTGAAGTCGAGGGTGGCACATTTGATTATTGGAAAGAGTGGCGATGTACCACGATACGAAGATGGAGAGATATTAAAAATAAGGAGCGGGATGAATGGACAGCCACCTAGCAGTTGTGGTCGTCGACGTTTGCTGATCTGACTACTCCGTATCAGGTAGAGGATCTTCAGTTGGAGCGGCAGCGAGTACAACTACAAGAAGTTCGACTTGTAGGGGACCAAGTGCAGGCACCCGTTTGAGATCAGGTGTGAGGGAAGATGGGTTGGGTGTCGCTGGCAGAGGAAGAGGGAGGAGTAGGAAGCTCATGAGATAGGCGTAGCTGGGCGAGTGTCGGCAGCGGATCACAGTGGGACATCGTGCACGAGTCGTGACGCGGGTAGAGGTTGGGACAGAGTCGGATGGAGGGTGGCTCCGATGAGATGAGCGAGGCTATTGGTAAGACCAGAAGCTTGATCAACTCCGGCTTTCCAGAGAAGATGCTATGCTCCCAAGCTGTTGGAGAGGCAAGGGAGCTGAGGTGGTTATCATCGCAGCACAAGGTTGCCTTCCCCACTGGTAGGCAGGTCATCAAAGTAAGAATGGTCAAGATTACGAAACGAAATGGGATGTGATATAGGTGAGTCACAGCACCTGAAAAGTATATATAACCGAAAGCAATGGTGAATATGAGACCTCAGCTCGTATTTCACACGTGTCCAGGTGTGGCAAGCCTCACACCCAAATAGCACGCACGTTTTCAGGACATTGTGACACCTCAAGAGCTCTTTCAATTACGACGGGGAGAGTAAAGATAACATTTGCTGCTGCCGTAAAGCCTGAGGTCATTGAATATTCCCTAGCTACTAAGCCAAGGGAAAGGACCATCAAGCACTGCAAAGGAAGCGGGGGAACTGATAGAATACATGGGGAACATCGTCTCGTGTCCCCTCCCTGTCATCTGTTGAGACAAAGATAGTGCCTATATAAATCCATGCTGATCTGACGGTGAAAGTGGCCCCAGCCCCGTTTTCAGGGACATGAACCCCCACAGCATCATGCAAGCGTAAGATGGAAGTTCTCAATGCGACGCACAAATGTGGGCATCCCCACATCCCAATGCCTCTGAAGCCTGATGCTGCGAAGAAAGGCTCGCAGCTGGCAGGGAAGCGCTAAAGGAGCAAGGGGGTGGATCGAGTGCTTGGAATTGATTATGAAATGCCAGTGATCGAGATCTTCAATTCAAGAGCGCAGAACCAGAAAAGGAGCCTTCTAAGTCGAGGCCCTGAGTCAAAACGGCTTCATCGTTCGGCTTCAGAGCTCGAGAATATGACGGCGGAAGGCTGTTAGGAGTTGTAAGACAGGGCCAAGAATATCGTCAAGTTGCTGCTGAAATGAGATAAGGAAGGTCCTCGGCAATGCGAAAGATTTGGTGCTGACGTATGAAGGAACTCAGTTGTCGGCTTCTCAGGCTGACATTTTTAGGATGTATGAGATTAATTTAGAACGCTGACAATTAAAAGCAAGGGATGATCCAAAGAGCTACGACACTGCAGCACCCACTGCCGGGGGCAGGGCCGAGTGATGAGAAAGAGGAAAAGAGCGGTTAGCTGGCGAAGGGACACTGGCGACCCCAGGAGGCACAAAGGACAGGGGGAGGCCTGGAGCTGCAGGTGGATGAACACCGTGACACTCCGAGTCTCGTTTGAGTCGGAGACACGTGGGCCAGGGTCCAGAGCCGCGGCTCTACTCCTAGCCTATCATGATCTACGGATCGTTTTCACGTTCTTGCTGTCCACATGCCGCCTGGAACAGCCCCCTCTTTCCAAATGGACAGCTACAGGTCGACGAAACAGGACGAGAGCGCCCCATGAAGACCTCAACATTCGGACCCCAGGGGTGGGACTGCGACGGACTTCCCTACCGCGTGCATAACAGTACATGTGCGATGATGTGAGGAAAATCACTTGACGCTGTTTTAGGACTCAGAGCTTTACGACGTGAATACAAAAACGTCGATTTCCGCATCAATTACGAGCCTGATGTCACAGCCATTTGCCATTCATGTTCCAGTTGGTCTGCAACATTTTTTACGCACTGACGAGGAGGATGGTATCGTGCAAACCACAAGTGCGTGCACTGGGTCACAACACAATCTTCCCCGACCACGTCTACCACCTTGACGACAGGATGAGAAGCTTGTTGGAAGACTAATTGGCGAACGTATTTAACCAGTACATCGAGGTTCCAACAGTCATGGACGAGATCGGGAACCACGGATCAGATCTAGAACCAAAATCCACACAATTTGCCACGTTCGTCCGAGTCTATGCCGACTATGCAGTGTTGATAACGGGTAATCATCACGATTTTTATGAGCGATGGGCGGGCTTATAAAATCCGATCAACTCTCAAGTTTCAGCTCCTAGCTCATCTTGACGCTCACGGGTACTGGATAGTGCGCTTACTCTTCCCTTACCGTCTTGCTCGCTAGCTAATCCCCTATCCTCTTCCCCTAATGCTAGCTCCCTACACTCGTTCCAAATTTTGGATTTCTTTTCGTCTTGACGACGACTATCCCACGGCTTACCAAACAACCGATATCTTCTTGGCCAAACTACGTCACATCCTACGAAGATGCGCCCACTCCAGACATTCGCACGAGCTCTTCTCATCGCATCCATCGCTAAATCCACGCTTGCGCTTAGGCCTCTCAATCTCAATTTCTGGCCGACGTCTTTTCATCAGGGGAACTCGTGGACCGACACAGAAGTACTACATTTTGTAGGGAAGTCGGCCTTTACAGGTCTCATCAGTGGTGGTATCGGCAACGTTGGGGCCGGGTTCGACAGACTCATCATCGCTGCAAGTGGGGGGAAAGGAGGAGGCTCTGGTGGAACTAACAGTACCGGAGGCACTGGTGGTAATGGAACCACTGGTGGTAATGGAACCACTGGTGGTAATGGACCCACTGGTGGTAATGGAACCACTGGTAATGGACCCACTGGTGGTAATGGAACCACTGGTAATGGACCCACTGGTGGTAATGGAACCACTGGTAATGGACCCACTGGTGGTAATGGAACCACTGGTGGTAATGGTGATACCGGAGGCACTGGAGGTACTGGTGGTACTGGTGGTACTGGTGGTACTGGTGGTACTGGTGGTACTGGTGGTACTGGTGGTACTGGTGGTACTGGTGGTACCGGAGGCACTGGAGGTAATGGAACCACTGGTGGTACTGGTGGTACCGGAGGCACTGGTGGTACCGGAGGCACTGGAGGTACTGGTGGTACTGGTGGTACCGGAGGCACTGGAGGTAATGGAACCACTGGTGGTACTGGTGGTACCGGAGGCACTGGTGGTACTGGTGGTACCGGAGGCACTGGTGGTACTGGTGGTACTGGTGGAACTGGAGGCACTGGAGGCAGTAACAGCAGGTACGTACGCTCTCCTTCTCCTGATATAAGCATCATTCATTTAACGGACAATTACTTTCACAGTCGTCGGGCCTTTGATCCGGAGAGTCTTTATGTGCGCACCGTCCTTCTCGCGCAAGACATTCTGGATGCTGTCACACTCCCCGTTCGTAGTGATATTGCCTCCGAGTCCTCGACACACCCAAAAAGGACTGGGTTGGCCTCGCGCGATCTGACTGAACTGAGCAATAAGGATCTCATACTTCTGAGCATCCTTTCACGCCGAGCGATCGAAAGCCTCGTCTAGGCTGATACGGGACCTTTTGAAATGAGCACGACATGACATTTGGTAACGACATCGGCCTTCGTAGTTGTAGTTTGTAATGCGATCCCTGGCGGATTGCAACTCTTTAGACCTTTACAGGCTGTGATCAATGAATTTATTGTTTGCGTTTAGGACTGAGACATCTATGTCTGCGGCAGAGTATTACAAGGTGGCACACTCCAGGCACCAGTGTCCAGGTATTAAACAGCTGGTACTAAACCCATCTATGGGTGGCCGCCTCTCAAAAAGAAAGACTTTTGTTGTGCACACGTCACATTCGAGCAGTTAGGGCACCGCAGGCCCATTTGCACCGACGTTGCCGGTGCACCAGCACCAGTCTCCCTCAAATGCTGCGCTACAATGTCTGCCAGCGCACGTATGAACACAGGAGAATCATTGAGCGATTCTACCCGATGCACCTCTATCCCGAGCTGTACCCCGCACCACCTCCCCGATCAGTCTTCATTCGCCGAACACGATAAAAGGGGAGAGAAACGACTCGCACCTCGTGCGCCTCCTTTCCATATTCGATATCGAGCTCGTACAGTGTTTCTATATGATCACTGGTAAATGCGATCGGCACAAGCACGACGTGCTTCTTGCCGAGCCGTGCGAGACCCTTGAGTGCGTCACTTGTCTGTGGGCCCAACCAAGCACTCGGCCCAACCTGGGACTGCCACACGAGGCGGTAGGGATTCGTGTGGCCTAGACGGTCCATCACGGCCGCAACAGTAGCGGAAACCTCGAGCACGTACGGGTCCCCGCGGTTGACGACGGACATCGGAAGCGAGTGAGCAGAGAAGAGGAGCACTGCATCGCTACGTCTCTCTTCTTGAAATCTCCGGAGCGCTGACTCGACGTTCTGTGCGACAGCCTGGAGTGGGCGAGGGAAGTAAGATGATGTACAACAAATGGATGGGGAGGATACAGTGCTCACTTCAACGAAGCCAGGATGTGTGCCCCAACGATCAATGACGCTCCAACTGATACCAGGAAACAACCCGGCTTTGCTCTTTCGGTAAATGTCATTAAGACTGCTGCCCGTCGTGCTACAGCTGTACTGAGGGTATTGTGTGAAGGCTATCGCACGTTTCACGCCGTCCTCCTTCATACGTCTCGCGGTCTCCTCTGCTAAAGGACGTGCATAGCGGAACGTGACGTAGCTCTTGTGAGGCGCTGTCACCGGGTGGAGTTCGTCCAGTAATGCAGCCAGTCCTTCCCCTTGAAGTTCGGACCAACGCAGAATAGGAGAGCCACCGCCAATTTCCGTATACTGCTTTTCAATCCGTGGAGTTCGTCTTTTGGCGATCCATGGTGCCAGAATGGATTGAAAAGGAAGAGGGATAAGGTCTCCATCAGAGAAGAGGTTTCTTAGGAAGCCGTAGGTTTCGGACACCTGGACAATCGGTCATACGGCCACAGGGAGAGTAAAAGAGTTAAACACACGGTGGAGGGACCGCCCATGTTGAGCATCACGATCGCTACGTTCAGATAGTATGAGATCGACACAAAGGGATCAGTAAGACCAGCAGACAAACCTGTTGGGCTAGAGCATGTGAGAGAGATTCGTTGGAAAGACAAACATGCATACCTTTTCCCCGCAGATGAATTGTGAATGGTTGCATAGGAACGACCAAGGAAGCGTGCGAACCTGGTAATTTTTGTAGCCATGTCCGAGAGCGACGACGGAAGTGTTGAGAGTACAAGATTGACGACGTCATAATCATATCACGTGATCGGACAATCTCTGGCATATCACGGTCCCATCAGGAAATTGGGCGTACCCAACGGAAACTTAACTAGTTACTCTCCTCAACATCCGTATTACACCCCCCAATCTCTCGTTAGGCACACCATAGCCACCAAAATACCTAACATAGCTATGGACATGACATTTTCGACATAGGCCTAGGCCTAGCACCAGCTGCCTCCTCGTGTGCGTGTCTCGACTGCTGTCGCTTGATATATTGGAACAAGATTAGCATGAACCAGGAAATGAATATCCATCCGACCAGTACTCCAAAGTTCAGCCCAACTGCGAAAGTCGACAGGGCCCATGTTAACTTCTCATGAAATTGTCATGAGGCATCAGGTAAGGGGACGCACTCTGATTACGGGTGCCGAAAATGATGGCCCGAACGGCTTGCTGGACGTTATAGAACGGCATCCCATAAGCGTAGCGGTAGAAGCCTGGAAGCAACGCCTGCGGGAAGACTGACACAGAGACATTCACTGCGGGAACGTATACGTTAATAAATATAAGAACCATTGCTCAAACGGTGGGAGGGGGCAATTAGAGGACGCACAGATGATCCAGAGGAGGAGAAAGAAGGAGATGAAGCGCGGTGTCAGTATCGTCATCATTGCTTCAACCACGCCGCCCAATGCACACATGGCCAGCCAGGAGAGCATCCAATATATTACAAATCCTGAGCTACCGAAGCTGGGGCAAGCGTCATCAGCAAGGGACGGTTACGCACTAAACGGGCATACTGTCGATTAAACGGGACTTGGAAGGCGAGACTTAGCAAGCTGAAAGAGCACTGTTCGTGGTAATTCGTGGTGAGAAGGTTATAAGAAGGAAGCTGGACGTACCGACATGAAAAAGTATATGATGACGGGGTTGACAATGCGGATTATGATGAGCCATTTGAACGTAAGACGATCTTCGATATGTGTAGCGTCTACCCGCGCCGAATAATGTGCCATTGCTACTACGAACTGTACTCCCCCAAGTAAGCCAACATGCTCTAAGCGCAAGATGCGAATATTTGTACCGCAAGGATGAGTAGGTAGATGAGTCCGACAAAGTCGACTGCGGTGGCCACAGGCACATCAAATGGTCGTACATTGACCACTGTATATGAGATGGGCTGCGAGACAAGCCTCGATGCGTTGATAAGAAGAGCTGCCAAGTTGGGTGACAGTCCAGGCAGTCTTGGAATATATTGTGCATTGAAAGCTTCCGTGATGCCACCAAGCAAACTGCGGACCTATTTTTGAACCTCCATCTCAGGTGTGATCTCAATCCTCAAGCACGGGGAACTTACATACTGACCAATGATAGCGCGGCTTGAAATATGAACGTTAGGCAAACACAAACGGAACAAAGTAGCAACGTACTATGCGTTCTCGTTCCGAGCCTCCGCAACATATACGCTGACAGTACGGTTTGCCACGTAGGTGTTATCCGTAGCGATGACCGCGGCATTTAACGTTGCCGTCGCTCTAGGGTTGACTAAAGTAGCGCACGCATAGCCTCGTCAAACTGACGACATTCCCCATAGACATAGACAATACGCACTGGCGATAATAACCCAGGCTTTCTCTTCGACGACTGCATCCTCAAGGTCATGCACCCCATTTGGAAAGAAATCTGTGGAGACGGCGGTCCATGAAATCGCAGTCGGTGGTCCGTTACTTGCGACCACAGCGTGCGAGACGAACTGGCCTACCTCACCGCCGTCAAAGTCCTATCACGGCAGCCGCACCAAAGCAGAGGCATTAATATCGCGCCTGAATCGCACACGAACCTGGGTTTGACCGGACGAAAGACTCACCACGACCCAGCCATTGAGATTATGAACATGTCTTGGGGTCTGCCAAAGCGCTCCCCAGTATATGGATAGCACAGAGA
>QFDW01009251.1:0-27148 GCA_003315895.1 Lactifluus rugatus
CGGGAAAGAGCACGAAGGTCGGGATCGCACAAAGCAGCCCACTGACGAAAAGTCGTTTTGTACCCAGCAGAGCGTGAGCCCGCGCGAAGCAAGTAAACTGAAAGATACTATTGAGAATTCCGAACCACGCAAGAATTTTACCAATTTCTGGTGGCGCTAGGCCTAGACCACCGCTATTGATGGGAGTGCTGAAGAATAGAGGCTGTATCGCGCGATAAGAAATGTCAACTAGCGAAAGAGTCCCATAATTAACCACGGCCAGGACGACCCGCCGCGTCATCAACTGGCGAAGAGGATAGGGCTTCTCGGCGTCATCTGATTCAGGCATGTCCACAGACGATGGCTTCGGTTGTTTTATCAGAAGACTGCGAAAAGTTACCGGAGAAGGAACGGTCTAAAGATGGAAAACTGTGGGTGGGGGTCGAACAACATTCCATTCGCGCCTACCTCCTGCAAAAAAAGGTACGCCGTGACCCACGCCAGCGCTGAAAAGGTTGCAGGGACTGCACATGGAAGGAAGTATGGGTACTTCTTCAGGAACTCGGAACTTCCAATAGTTCCAGGAAATCGGTCCGCGGGACGTGAGAGTGACCCTCCGATCATAGGGCTGTACAAGTTACCGTTAGTGGAAGTGGCACGCCAAGTCTGAGAGAGTATCTCATTCACCCGAGTGTGCTACCAGTGGACCATGAAACTGGCATATACGCATAAACCTGCGGGAGATTTGTGGGGTCGGTAATCTCCGCAACGATACTCTTGATGACACCAACGTTGCCGTTCAGGGCCCCGTTGAGACTTCGGCTAGGATACATTAGACAAGAATCATGTTGGGTGTATAGAGTTATGTATATATACCTCAAAACAGCACCCCAATACGTAGTTGAGAGCCCGAATGAATACATGGACAATGATAGGCCGAAGAGACCTATAAGGATGATCGGCTTGCGACCAACAACATCGGAGAGCCTACTCCAGTGTAAGATGGTCAGAGCCTGAGTGGCAAAGAATATGGATTGCTAGAAAATGTCATGGGAGATAGGTAGACAGATTGACACTGGGACTCACCATCAAGCCAACATAATATCCTACACGAGATTCATCGCCATGGGTGATCCCAACATTGCGAACGAACTAGAGATAGTGGGTGATAAGAGAATGAATAGAGTTTAAAAGAATATGGCGGCATACTTCTGGTGTGAAAGGGTATATGACCTGTGATGTAAGTGGCTCTGCGACCTGGAGAATGAGCAAAATCCAGACTTGGGCCCACGGAACAGGGGTTGGTGGCTTTTTGAGCGCTACTTGGGAAGAAAGGAGGGGAGTCTCCTCATCTGCTGGAGGAACATCATCGTTGCGAGTCATTGACATGGAACGTGAAGTGGATTACTCAGGGGTCTTCTTACCATCGTCCTTTGTTGTTTTATGGAGACTGACATCGGATTTACAAAGCCGAAGAACCGAGCTTGTGGTCGATTAATTACCTCAATGACTCATGACATTCGCCCTTCACGCCGCTTCCATCGGCGCTCTACGGGTTGTAAGTTGTAGCACGCGCCGACACCGCTGACAAATGCCGGGATCTACGGCTCCCCCATGGGCTTTTCCGACCTTGAGGTATACCGAAGGGCCAAACCATCTAGATGGCGAGCTGGCGCAATGGTAGCGTGCTAGTTTCCGGCGCTAGCGGTTCTGGGTTCGAGTCCCAGGCTCGTCGTTTGTTTTGCACAATGCAAGTTCTATTTTTTCAAAATCAGGAATAGCCATATACAGGTAAAACCTAATTCATTGTAATATAGTTTTACTTTGTGATGTTTGCTGGGACTTGTAACCCACTGTCAAAGCAGTTTAGTCCGTGCGCTTAACGATTATGTAACACCAACTTTAGGACTGGGGTGCGGCGGTTGGTGGCGCGCGAACCACTGCAAAGAGAACACTTTCAATGTCTTTCTTCGGAGCAGGTTCCACGTCTGCAAACATTTCTTCTACAGGGGAAAAGGATGTTGAAGTCGCAGACCCTCCCCCGGACTCCATATCCTCTCTTGCTTTCTGCCCCGCAGCAGACTTCCTCGCTGTTGGGAGCTGGGACAATAATGTCAGCCGCCTCCCTCCTTTCGTTTATATACCTCATGATGTGTTGTAGGTACGGATCTATGAAGTAGGATCGAGTGGCCAGACGCAAGGGAAGGCAATGTATGGACACCAGGCGCCGGTGCTCTCGGTTTGTTGGAATAAAGTAAGCACGATCCTCAAAAGTCGCGTTGGTTTCTTGTCAACCACACTTCAAAAGGAGGGAAACAAGATTATATCCGGCGGTGGTGATAATGCTGCGCGTCTCTTCGACATTCAGACGGCGCAGTCTCAACAGGTTGCGCAGCACGACGCCCCCGTGAGGGTCGTCAAATGGCTCGAGACACCCCAGGGCGGCATTCTTGCTACCGGTTCGTGGGACAAAACTATTAAGGTGGCCCCCGTTTAGTTCTCTTGTTGAGGCCTTGACATTCATCCTTCGCGGGCGACCCATCCAGTATTGGGACATGCGAACAGCAAATCCCGTCTCGACAGTGCAGCTACCCGAGCGTTGCTACACGCTCGACGTTTCGTACCCATTGATGGTTGTCGGCACCGCAGAGCGTCATATCCAGATCTTCAATCTCACAAACCCTACAACTCCGTATAAGGTGCGTCGCGTTGCACAGTTTGGATCGTGTGCCTTGTCGAGTTGAGACCACCTGTAGACAATGATGTCACCACTAAAGTGGCAAACACGTGTAATATCTTGCTTCCCTAACAGCACCGGCTTCGCTATGGGCAGTGTCGAAGGTCGCGTGGCTATCCAGTATGTCGATCCCTATTCTCATATTGACCGGCCCCCTTCGCTTCGTCTTTACCTGACATCACATCCTTCTTCAGATATGTCGATGAGAAGGATTCACAGTGCGTGCCCCATTATCCATACCCCCGTTCAAGCAAGTGCTGAGTTATAATTGTGTCCCAGGAATAACTTTTCCTTCAAATGCCACCGGCGGGACCAATCACCCAATTCGAAAGACCAATCGCTCGTCTTTGCCGTGAATGACATCAATTTCCACCCTGTTCACGGTACATTTTCTACTTGTGGTAAGCCTCGCCTTCATCCCTTTTCCTCCTAATGCGCCAAACCTCGGCAGGATCGGATGGGACGATCAACTTTTGGGACAAAGACTCACGCACACGATTGAAAAGTACCTGACTTCTTTTCTGGCACTTTTTCGCGCTCGCTTACGACTGAACGTAACAGCGTTCGATCCGTGCCCCGGCCCCGTCTCTTCGTCAGCGTTCAATCGCAATGGGACTATCTTTGCGTACACAATATCATATGACTGGTCGAAAGGCCATTCTGGTAATACGCCCGGACACCCGAACAAAATCATGTTGCATCCGGTCAAGGATGATGAGGTGAAGAAGCGGGCACAAAAGCGATGATGGCCAACGCTGTTCCAGTATTATCTCTTTGACGTAGAACGTTGTATATATGTGATCTACAAATTATGCTAAGAGTCTTAAGCATAACGTAGAACAAAATTCGATGGGAGGGGTTCATCCAAATTGCATATACTGTCGCATTAGTGAGGGCAGTATCGTAGATATACACAGAGCATGTATTAAATCACATTCGTATGGCCACCTGAGCAGATAACAACTACGAACTACTCTGTCTTTTCGAGGGCTTCCATCCTTTTTTTTTCTCTTGCAGCATATACTTCGAGAAGCGGATCCAGTTCGGAAGCTGGCTGGCGATAGGTGCCACCCCAACTATCTGCCCAGGTGAAATATTGCCCGTAATTCACGGTGAAATAGAGGTGATGGAGGGTGTGATGCGCCGGGCCATTTATTACGTGCTCGAGAGGATGACCGGTGATCATGTCCGAGTCATGAATCTGTTCCCCTTTGAGTAAAAAAAATGATATACCGAAATAAAGACGTACGAGGATAGTCCAGAAGTTCACAAATACAAAAAGACCTAGGTAGAGCAAACGATGCAATGGGAAGAGGAAAATGAACACATGGTAGGGCACGGATTGAAGGTAACCGTCAACTGGATGAAATGCGTGCGAAGCAAAGGGGGTCGGAACTGCGAAACACAATTAAATAGGGACGGACAGAGATGGGTATGAGGAGACGTACTAAGCCACTTGTGGTGAGGCTTGTGAATATACTTGTAGATTGACGGATGGTGCAATGCGCGGTGTATCCAGTAGATTCCGTAGTCAGTGAAGACTAGGAAGCTGCGAGCATAACGTTATGTTAGAGGGAGGAAAGAGAGAGATGTCAAAGGGGGGCATCTCACAAAGATATCGAAAATAAAAGATACAGGACACCATAGTCATCAACATTATCATACAGCTTTGAGTACCCGCGAACTTCAGCTTCGAACCAGGGCAGAGTAAGGAGGGTCATGAGAGGAAAAGCATGCAAGCTGCATTGAATTTCAAGCTTGACCTGATTTTTGAGAAAGCGAGGATGGTTCATCATGTCATGGTTGAAAATATATTTATAAGAGAGACCGGCGAAGATGAAATAGAGAACGCAAACACCGATCAAGGAGATTACTGAGAGGGAGATAAGCTGACGAGGGATATAGTCGCGAGGCCATGCAGAGATGGGAGTGCTAATGGAGGAGTCTTGAGTCAATGTTAGTGGAGGATGTGGCAAGAGTGTGACGAGGAGATGATGCCAGGATGAAAGCTGCGGGAATGCAATCGGAACGAGGGTCGATTGGGAAACGTTAATCTCAGGTGTGGGCATAAAGAGAGATGCTGGAACAATGTGAGCCCATGCCTTGTCAAGGAGATAATCATCTGCAATGCTCAGTACGAGGTCCATTGCGGCTAATTTCAAGTGCTATGCGAGCATTTATTAATTTATTCGCTAGAAAGTCAGGCCATTTCTGCTCTCGGCTTAGCTCATCATATCAGTCCTTTGTAAGCTGCGCAACTGCACAGCTCGATCGTAACAACAAGGCGAGGGGAGACGACTCGACTTTGCTTGTTCCTTTCCACCACATCTCGGCTAATTTTACCCGATGGTATCGTTCACTGACATCAGTTCATCATTCCCAGCTTTTCTGTCATGCATGATTGTTGCGTCGTTGTTCTTCTCTCTCGGCGTCTAGCTCAGACAAGTTTCCACACTCCTGGAACTAATGGACCAAGCACCGGAATTTGATCACAAAAGCAAAAAATATATGGTTGTCAAAGACACAGTCTAGTCACCATGTGGTCTTGATTACCTCTCTGTCCTTGTGGTTGCCATACACCTCCACCCACATAAAAGGACGTGGCATTACCCCCTTTTTCTTTCATCCCTACACATCCACTCCTTCGTTGAATACCGCAGGCTGGTCCTTTCTCTTAGTTTCGAGTATACTACGCGCTATCCTTGACTGACCTGATGCAACTCACTCCTTCTTTCATTTTGCTCCTGGGAGCCTTCTCTTCGATAATTTCGGAAGCTTATGCTATTCCACTAACGCAAGAGCAAAGAGGACTCGTCACAATACCCCTTAAGCGAATTCCCGTCCGGCGCGACCTCCACCCTCAGATGGTTAGCACCGTTCGTCATACAGCCTGCTTCGCGCTCACGATCATCCCCTCCATAGCTTTTACAAAGACACATTAATCGCTCTCTTCGTCGCCTCGCCCGGATGACGGGTCGCGAGGCACCCCCTCTTAATGTTTACCGAGAGCGACTCGCCGCTCGTGAGGCGCAGATCGCCGGTCGCAATGTTCATGTTGGCTTCGCCGGTGCCACCAGCAATCATCCTGTTCATAACGCGGCCTCCACGTACGCTTTTACTTCCCGTTCATACTACGTTGTTCTCGTCTCACAAGGCATGTATCCAGCGTAAAGACTTCTGAGGCCGTTGTCATTGAGGCTGTCGCTAACGCGGTTGGTGCCAACCAGGGCGTCAGTCCCATTGATGCAACAGCTCTTGCGAACAATATCCTCACACCTGCCAATACGCCTACGGCGCAAGATTCTATTGGGCTTTCCATCGAAGCCAACGACGTGGGCTATATTGGGCCTGTTCAAATGGGCACTCCTCCTCGTACTTTTAACTTACTGATGGATTCTGGCTCTGCTGACCTCTGGGTTGGTGCGGAGGGGTGTGTATCTACTGGCGGAGGCGGCTGCGTACGTCTGTCTTCTTCCTCCTTGTCACACTCATTTCATACCTTGGCGTAGGGAAATCACGTATTTCTCGGACCCCAGTCCTCATCTTCGTTTGTGAATACGCAACAGCTTTTCAACGTCACATATGGTACGGGGGCCGTTAGCGGAGATATCATCACAGACAACCTCGTCGTCGCGGGCTTGTCACTTCCTAAGCACACTTTTGGCGTGGCTACGCAAGAAACCGTTGATTTCTCGTCTGATGGGACCCCTTTTGATGGCATTATGGGCCTAGCCCAGAGTACTCTATCGGAGCAACGAACACCTACCCCTGTCGAGTCCCTTGCCCAGGCGTCGCTGATTCGGGCGCCCATTACATCATTCAAGCTGTCGCGCCTTGCTGATCAGAAGAACGACGGTGAAGTTACCTTCGGAGGGCTGGATGCGAGCAAATTTGACCAAAACACGCTAACCACGATTACGAATGTCAATCAGCAGGGTTTCTGGGAGGCTCCGCTTCAAGCTGCCTCAGTAGACGGACAAGATCTCGGTTTCAATGGCCGCACCGCCATCCTTGATACCGGCACCACCCTGATGGTTGTTGTCCCTGCTGACGCGCAGGCAATACATCAGGCTATTCCAGGAGCCAAGAGCGATGGTAACGGTGGCTTCACGGTTCCATGTACAACCAATTCAAGCGTTGCTTTCACATTCGGCGGGCAATCCTTCACTATTGATCCCCGTGACATTGCGTTTGTTCCTGTTGACCCGAACAACCCCACTGGGGAATGCGTGTCGGGGATTTCTGAGGGTACAGTGGGTGGCGCAACCGAATGGTTACTGGGGGATGCTTTCTTGAAGAATGCGTACTTCTCCACGGATGTTAGCAAGAACACGATTCAGTTGGCAAAACTAGTGTAGACTTACTCGGGACTCGATATCCTAACGTACCTTACATTTGAACTGGAATGTGCGCGCATGTCGTATTTGTAACAACATTAATCATTATACAAATCAAGTCAAATCCGCAGTTCTTGTATTCTACTTTGGAACGAGTGTCAGGCAGGCGTTTCCCTTCGCGACAGAAAGGAACACGCCTATCGGAAGCACACCGATGCGAAGAAACGTTCTTTGAATTCGTTATACGTTACCAGACACAATACCTCAGAAGAGCGTAACTATGCTGACCGCCACGCCGACCTCGAAATTAAAGCCAACCTCTAGTAACTAGTTACTTTGGTCGTATTGCCCATCCGAAGTTGGACCGCCTGTCCAATGACGTTGACAAGATCGAGAGACATTTCATAATGCAGACAAATGGCGATAAAAGAACGTTCGGAAGACAGCCGGTCTATCTCAACTTCCGAATATACGGTCTATGACACATGTAGTTCATTTCTCCACTGGCACCCACGACACTGGTGGAAACCCAAAAGCCATGACACTGACACATGAGAAAAGTGCCATCTCAGAGGTATGACTTGCGAGAGAGTTGATTGTAGACTCTTAACTTTTCCCGTCTCCATTGCCTTGGCAGTTCTCTCAACCACCTTGCTTGCCAGAAATATCTTGGGGTCAGTGATTATCCATGATTACAGCCCATACGTGGGGAGACATGTCATGATGCTGATTAAGTTTTGCTGGTCTCCGGGTCGTGGTTGCAAACACAGCGAATTGGAAGCGCCCGTAGGGTGATGCGACCGTGCCTTCAATTCTCCGAACAGGCAATCAAATACAGCAAAGTACATATGCCTGGATATCCCCGGAAAGCGAACTACAAAAGTCGAGAACACGGTTGTCACCACATCAGCAGGTGGCGGTCAAAACCTCACTGGGTGTTTGAAGCGTCTATAACGTTGCATATTTTGTCCTATAGAGAATGCTAGAGCAGGTGTCAGACAAGTGCCAGGGGTAGTGCCAAAGTTGGTCATCCAACATCAGAAAAGACTCTGGAGGATTGGGCACGACGCTGCCGGCTCCAGCGAAACAGATGCATTGAAGTAAGAAGGCACGCGAACCTGGTAGATTGAGTTGATTTACTGTTAGAATTGACATGTAATATAGCGGGCGATACTGCGTTTGCGCTCAGATGACGCGCCGTTCACATCTTGTTTCGTCGTGAACACTCCGGCAGTCCAGACCGCAAAAAGGCATGGCACATTTCTTGCACTTATAGCTGCCCAAGTAGCCACAAACGGAGCACAATGGTCGTGTAGGCTCCTTTGAGGGAGCGGAAGCGGCGGTGAGATAAGTGGGTATCGAGGGAGGAAGGTTGGCGAGTCCCTGAAGTACAGTATGGCAAGGATGAATAGACACTCTGACATCACACCTGTGTCGCTCACTGATTCCTCGATGAGCGCAGTGAAATTTTTCCTGTACAGAATGGCTGTACGAATGTTCATACAGGCCTTCTTCCTTCTCGCGCTGGGACCAGAGATCTGGCGTTTGTCCGAAACTGTCTGACGTGCACGGCCCTTGGCGGATTTTCCAGCCTGATCGTCCTCGTCCATACCAAGATACGAACTGGATGGCTCGGCATAATTAGAGCGCTATTCACAAACCGGCCAGAATGAGATAATATATCGGAAGCGAGCCGTAAAAGAACGTACCTCGAGTTCGTCAAGATGTCGCTT
The DNA here is from genome assembly GCA_003315895.1 of Lactifluus rugatus. Classification (NCBI taxonomy): domain Eukaryota; kingdom Fungi; phylum Basidiomycota; class Agaricomycetes; order Russulales; family Russulaceae; genus Lactifluus; species Lactifluus rugatus. The sequence goes on from QFDW01009251.1 coordinate 8,787, forward strand.
GGTACGTTTTGCAATGATCTCTGCATCGAGTGGCTGGCTTTCTTGAGTCTTTCTAACAGCTAGGACATGATGAGAGGATAGGATAGAACATTTGGAAAGGCGAAAGCGTACGTTGTCTCCGAGGCATGACACTGTGAGTAACAGCCGAGGTAGTCGGCCGAGTTAGAGGAAAGACATCATTTCGCCATCGAGTCCCACGAGTAAATTACATTTAGACCTCCGAGTCGGGGTCTCTTGACACCCATCTTTACATACCTCCCTTCTCACCACAGATGTCCCATTCAGCTCAAAATCAAGGCCTCATCAGAGACTATGGGCTGCCAACTCCCGAGCCAGACACCCCATTTCGTCCGCGCAAGCCGTATCGCTTCCGCACCCTTTGCGCGACTGTAGATAATCCCGATCAAAAAGATCAATATGGTTCTAGTTCAGTGCCTATATATCAGACTGCTACCTTCAAAGGCGTCGATGGTCAATATGACTACACTAGGAGCGGGAACCCCACTCGAAGCCACCTTGGTGAGTCTCCTCCCAGCCCGGTCAGTTTACGGCATCTAACGCCATCATTTTCTTTCCACCCTTGGTCGCAGAGCACCACATAGCCAAGATATCTTCAGCAAGCCATGCCTTCGCCGTATCGTCTGGGATGGCTGCGCTTGACGTCATTCTTCGTTTGCTCAAGCCGGGCGACGAAGTTATCGCTGGTGATGATCTTTATGGTGGCACAAACCGCCTCCTCTCCTACCTCAAAACTCATGGCGGCGTCATTGTGCATCACGTTGATACCACTAACCCTGTGAATCTTCACGCGCACATCAAATCAGGAAAAACAGCGATGGTCCTCTTGGAAAGTCCCACCAATCCGCTCCTCAAGGTTGCCGATCTTGCAACCATCGCCGCGCAGGTCAAGGAACGGGCCCCAGATGCCCTCGTCGTGGTCGACAATACCATGATGAGCCCTTACTTGCAAAGGCCACTTGAATACGGTGCAGATATAGTGTATGATAGTGCGACGAAGTACCTCAGCGGTCACCACGATCTGATGGCCGGCATCATTACATGCAACCGTGACGAGCTAGCCGAAGTGCGTTTCCCAAGGTCGCTGCTCTGTTTGACAATTCATTGACAAAGTACTCATAGCAAATAGCGTTCATTATCAATGCGATCGGGAATGCTCTCACGCCATTCGACTGCTTCCTTCTTTTGCGTGGTGTCAAGACACTTGCCATCCGTATGGACCATCAACAAACCTCCGCAATGGCTGTCGCCACAATGCTCGATCGCCTCGGTTTCAAAGTTCACTACCCTGGTTTGATGAATCATCCTGGGCGAGATATTCACGAACGTAACGCAGACGGTTATGGCGCGGTACTGTCCTTCACCACGGGGGACAAATCCCTCTCTGAGCGCATTGTTGGCGCTACACGTCTTTGGGGCATCTCAGTCTCCTTTGGTTGTGTCAACTCCTTGATCAGCATGCCTTGTGTCATGTCGTATGTGATATACCTTTTCCCTTTGAATATCTCATAGCGGTCGGTACAAATTAGCCACGCATCCATTGACCCTGCCGTACGTGCAGAACGTGGTTTACCGGAGGACCTCATTCGCTTGTGTGTCGGTATCGAGGATCCAGCGGACCTTATCGACGACCTTGAGCATGCCCTCCTCGAGGCAGGCGCTATCACTGTCTCTGCCGGTGGCGATCAACACCAGTTTGTCCGCGCTACTGTCCCCCGCGGAGGGGTCACCATCAGCCGCGCGGTAGCGAAACTCGCTTACAAGGAACCGCCAGCCCGGAACATGGAGGACCGTGAATGGTTCGTCAGTGCGCCAGGCAAGGTCATTTTGTTCGGAGAGCATGCCGTTGTTCATGGTGTTGTGAGCTGCAATTCCATTCGTTCTTATAAATCGTAATTTGACGGTGCCACAGACCGCAATTGCCGCCGCTGTTGGTTTACGGTGCTACGGCCTTTTTTCTCCCCGCCACGATGGTAAAATAGCACTGCGCTTCATCGATTTGGACAACTTCTCGCAAGAATGGGTCCTCAATGACCTTCCATGGGATGCCGTGACATCTATCGGTGTGGGTGATTCCCACCCTGATGCACTCGATCAGCGACTGGTCGAAGCAATTCTACAACGCGGACTTCCGGTCAACATAGATCAGAATACGCAGGCCAAGGCCGCCGCTGTAGCATTCTTGTACTTGTATATGGTGATGACACATGGGAGCGAAAGGTAACTATATGTGCTCCTCTGCACTTGGTGACGAGACACAGCGATGGCTTACATTCGACTCAGGCCATCATTCAGCTTTGCTGTAAGATCAACGCTACCCGTTGGTGCGGGTCTTGGTAGTTCTGCCTCCTTCTCCACTTGCGTTGCGACGGCACTTCTGCTCCTTCACCAGCGCATCTCGTTGCCCCCCCTCCCTGAGCCGTCCCGCACTCCTGATGAGCAAACCCACGATCCAGGCCATGTACACGTGTCTCATGAAGGACGACGTGCCCTGCCACGCCGGATCGCCGAGGAGGTAAATCACTGGGCCTTCGTTGCAGAGAAAATTTTGCACGGCAATCCGAGCGGAGTAGATAATTCGGTGGCTGTTTTTGGTGGAGCGCTTGCATATACCAGGCCAGGTTTCGGACGGAAGAGTGGAATGGAAGCCATTCAAGGGTAAGTTGGAAGTTTGGGTTTAGCATCTGGAGGAAGTACTGAGTAGCTGGATAACGATACAGCTTCAAATCGTTCCGATTTTTGCTGACGGATTCTCGTGTCTCTCGAGACACAAAGAAACTTGTTGCAGGAGTCGCCACGAAGAAGCTCACCGTGAGTTTCCTTTGTGTTCCTCGCCTCTCCCAGTCCAAGGAGTCTAATTCATAATGTCAATACAGGAGCCCGCAGTTGTCGAACGTATCCTGGATTCAATTCAGAGCATCAGCGAAGAGGCTCAACGTGCCCTTGGCGACGCCGAACTATCGCGAGACGCACTTCTCCCTGCCCTTGCAGCGCTTATCAAAGAGAACCATGCCCACCTCGTTTCTCTTGGCGTATCTCATCCCGTGCTCGAAGCAATCAGGGAGCAGACGGCCGCGGAGCCATATTGCCTGAGCACGAAGCTGACAGGTGCTGGCGGCGGCGGTTGCGCTGTCACCCTCGTTCCAGATAGTGGGGAATCATTACTCCTTCGATGTTTCGATCATCTGCTAACAGTGAGCCTGTAGATGTGAAGGAGAGCGTTCTGGCTGCCCTCACAACGTCACTTACCAGCTCAGGATTTCAGCCATACCTGACTTCTGTTGGTGGAAGTGGACTGGGGATTCTCTCACCGTATGATCCCGCCAATTATATACCGGACCGTCCTTCAGCGCTAGGAGATTCGGATCAGCGGACTTCGCTACGTGGAGCGTTTGAGACTACAGGTGTTGAAGAACTCACGGCATGGGCGGAGAATCGTGGGCGATGGTTGTATGTATAGTTTCGTCATGAATCCAGGACTAGATGTGTTTTGCGCTCTCATGCCAGCAATCACAAACTGCGTTATTCCTGGCATTGGTGAATTGCAGTGGTTCGGAATTATCTAGGAATCGGAATCAAAGTTATGGTTTTCGTTGCGAGGTTCCGTCCACGGGCGGGGAGCATTGGCATCAGGCGAGTCATAAGTTACAAAGGCAAGAATCGGGTAGCTCGACAAATTTCTTGTATAAGTTACAATCTCGTGTCTAATTGTACTTTGACGACCTCGGGTGCTAAGGCATACTTGCGACGGCCTCAAATATTATACTGGCCGATTACGTGGCCGAATCAGACTTGTACCTAGTGCTGGGTAGGCTTAGTGGTTGGCCACCCTCGTGGACGCCACAAGCTAGCGCACTATAAGATTAAAAGTGGTGGGAATCCTGCCAAAAAAGGGCAATTGTGTCTCATTTCCCGCCAATAAATGGCGATTTTGTGTTCAGTCGATTTTCGGAGGGGTGGCAGTAGGTGGGAAAAATCATCCGCTTAGCGGATGATTTCCCTCCGGTCTACATGGCAGGTGGTGGGATTGTTTCACTTTCCTGCCAATGTCCGCCATCCAAAACTGGCTAAAAAGGATGACAGACTGGTGGAATTTCCACCATTTTGGATCTTATAGTGAAGGAACATGTACTACTACTAGTACATTGCGTATGCCGTAAATTTCCTGCTGTGCCATGATGCGTGCAATGGCATGAGACCTCCAGCAATGCAGTGTAACAGGTTGGGCTGTTTCACAATATGACTCCTGTGCAACTGCGGCCAGGTACGAATTCAAAAGCTGCGTTATTTTCCAGATCTAGGACTCGGTGTAGATGGGACTCGTGGTACGTCGTACTTGGAGTCATATTCAATTCAGTTCAACGTTTCTTTGTCTGACGTTGGCACCCCATGTCGAAGCTTTCCTTGTGTGAAACACGTATGTTGCAGCGCCTCATATAGTGACAATCCGAATCATGGCATCGCACCTCCAAGAAGGGAGGCCCTTGTATTATTTCCCTGCCAATGCCACGCCACATGCAACCAATAAGTCGTCCTCGGATCTGACGACCCGGAGAGCTTCCCTTGTATACGTCATCCAACTCCTGCCCGCTGCACACGGCAGCTACGCCTGGGGTGACTCGGATCCTCCCCCACTCCCTGGTGCGCCGCTTCAGTTGTGAGGTTTATCCTGCCCTCTTCTTCTCCTTACCACCCATACGCCCTTCATTTTTACCCTCAAACTGACCCCAATGTCACGATGTTGGGAATATCGGTACATTTTCGGCTCTCCTTCCACCACCCCACCCGCCCTACCTCGTAGCACGGCACAAGTTCCCCGCAAAAGTTGATGCCTGAATTCATGGGAGGTCAAGATCGTAAGATCAAATCTGCGATTCCGTCGGTTATCGAGATGAGGATTAAGTGGGAATCGGTTAACCCTTACAGTAAGTCAATGAAACGCGATACTGTAGGATAGCAACCTTGATACCAAGTGCGGCATGTACGCGTAACGCGTTTGCCGCGTGCACCGTCATGGACACAGAAATTTACAGTATCTTACTTCGTATATTCCATAGCTACACCCTACAAGGGCCATCTAGTTAAGTATACAAGTCATGTAGTAGTAGCGTCGGTTTCGTGCAAAATTCGCGCGCATCGCACGGTTGTAGAGTTGATCAACCAACTGCTTGATGATCTGGCCATCGTGGACCATCATGATACGTGGAAGGCAATGCGACTCGGTGGTTACTCTTCAGAGCGAGCCGCGACGTGTTTTGTTCACCAACTGGGGGCGGCACTGTTACATTAGCCTGTAGCCAATTTTTTCTGAGGCTTTGACTCTTGTCTGTAGGAGGAAAAGACTTCAGTTTACGTATTTGTTGAGTGTAAGTTATATATAGGGTATGTAGCAACCCTTTTTTTTTTTTTTAAGTCTGCATTTATATTCCGAATTGTAGCGACACTACTAGTAGTCTCCATACTGTGCATTAAGGATATCGGTAATCTACGGTCCGTCAGAGAAGACGTTCCAATTGAATTAGTGAAATGAGGAAAGTTTACGTTATTCCTAATTATAAATGGAAAATGAAGTGATGTGGATGGGGTAAGAAAGTGAATGCTGACGAGAAATTCATGAACTGAAATTGAAATCAGTCCGAGTCTGTGTCACTCAGACTGTCGAATCTTTGTGGGGCAAGCACAACCAGACGCGTGCGCCGAATCTCGTCATGGAGGGCACCGAAATAACGATTCGTCTCAAAGCTCCATTCGAGATTACCAATAGGCCAATTCTCCATCGCACGCACGTACAGTTGCACGCGGGCATCGATCTCCGGGCCGAAGGATGGCAGTCGCTCGCGGTCGGCGAGATAACGTTCCATCAGTTCGGCGTAGTGCACGCCAATCAGGTCACTGGCGGTTTGCAGGTCACAGTCTTGGGATTTCATGAGGACTGTGACGATATTGTTCCCCGTGTGACCCTTTGCTTGCTCCATGTTGTATGAATAAACGTCCTGGAAGATATCTGTTAAAATGGCGTGATCGGGGCAGAGGAGGCGAAAGACACACGTTGGCCCAACAGACCATGTCTGCAGCAGCCCAGTAGAGACCCTCGAAGATGGGGTTCTCGAAAACCTCACCTGGGAGGTCGATTCCAAGGCTGTATTCGAGGAGTCCGAAGCAAAGTCGGATCGCGCTGTTTTCACGCCGAAGGTGCTTGAACGATTCCATGTCCAAAACCTCGCCACGCTCCCGATATTCAGCTTCTCGAGCCACGCACTCGATGTAATCTTCGCTGTGCCTCAAAAAGCGGCGGAAAGAACGAGGCCCCGAGGTGCGGGTAAGCCGTTCGCGGAATCTGGAAATGATGATCAGGAATGACCTAGGGTTGATTGGAAACATCAAGGCGCACTCTCCGGTCATCTTGGCCAACGGGGAACCATCAGTCCACCCTGGATATCTCATCGCATTGAGATAGACGTCTCCAGTTTGGCGCGCATCCGCGCCGTTCTGATCGTCGCTGACCTCGTCAATGACGAACAGCAGGTTCACAAAGTCGCAAATCGTGCGGAATTGCTCGTATCCCGCGTGGGGATAGGTATGAGACACGAGGAGCTCGTTGCAACCTTGGATAAAGAAGGCACGTTTTCTATCAGTAAAGACATTGTAGCTGTTGACCCAGGCGCGAGACTCGGCGGCAGCCTTCCTGTAGTGGGGATTGGTGGAGCCTCTGAAGGGCTTAGAGAGAGCGAGAAGGTCTGGGAGGGTAAAAGACTTGGCCATTGGGTACATTGTGGGTGAGAGGAGGGACTGGAGAAGATGGTCTGGCAACGGCTCGAGAGGGAGCTCTTTTATAATACTGTAAAACCATACATCGCATTAGAAAATAATCACAAGAAAAGCCACATATGGGTTACAAAACCCAAGGACATAGAAATGGCGAGAGATTCAGTAGAGGTGCATCTAGGAGTAGATCCTATACTTGGGACTCATATCAGTGTCTTGTCTTGGATACAGAAATGTAAAGTCAAGGTTAGCAAAATGGGCGTCCGGAGATCGGAAATAGCGTGAGAGATCTAGAGCGCGCCGTTCCCTACAGCCAAGGCAGTGTGCTTGTTCGGGTCACAACGATAATGTTTTCGCACCAGCAGACCGACAAACTAGTTTCAGGTTGTTGTGTGGTAGTGGATACCCCGGTCTACGGTGCACCAGACTACGCGATCAAAGTGGACGGATCATGAGAAACATCAAACGACGTGCGGTGCAAGATGCGTATTTGACAAGGAGACAGCGATATTGTTGGTTTACTGTAGCCATATTGTCTTGGTCCCTCTGTGTCGGTGCAAAGTGCACAAGTGGCGGGAGTCGGAACGTGCTTCCGCTGAGAGCCTGGCAGGCGGCGCGGTGCTGATGGAATCGTTAGTCAGTCAGTCAGTCAACTCGGAACCTTGAGTTGGTGGCGCGCAGGCGTAACTCCGACGTGACTTCGTTCGGATCTGCTTAGGACCGGTGGTATTATCTATTTTGTAGGTTGACTTGACTGTATAGTAACGGGCCATAGTTATCCGTGCGCGTGCGCGTGTCTATAGCCGGCGAATCGAACGACGAGCTTCATCGGTGCCAGGCAAAGCTGTCATGACTGTTCTAGTTCAAATCACCCCAACTACGTAGGCGAACGTTCTGTGAGCGAGTTATCGTTGGGATCAGGTTTGATCTGACCTGTGCCGCGGTTCGGAAGATCTTAAGAATGAGATCATGATCGGCTTTCCTGGGTTGGCAACAGGCGATAAGGGAAATTATGTATCTCTACAATACAGATTCTCGTGTTCCTGCCAGAGGTGATCCAAGCTAATACTGTAGCGTGAGTCCGTGTATCTCACATGGAAGTCGGATCATATCATCTCCGTAAACATTGGAAATTCCCTCACATGCGACATGGCCGCTACGTGCCAGTGTGACAAAGTTCATCCGTTTTGGAATTCCCGCACAGCTTGGGAAATTTAGCCCCGCTACACAGATTTTAACCTTAATCTCGATCGAATTCGCGCGGAGGCAATTCCGACTCAAGTCGTAACCATGTGCGTGCGATATCATGCATATCATGATGAGCGTGGTGGTGACACCAGAAGCTCCAGTTGAAGACTCGAACTTCTCACAGGCAACGTAACCATCACGATCCGAGTCATGATGGCGAAGCCCTGGAAAACCGAACAGGTTTAGCGATGTATATCTAGTCGGAATACAAACATAGACCAACATAGACCCTGCTGGAAAAGTAACTTTCACATGGACAAACAGAAACAACAAGTTTTGCAACTTGGACAAGAACCCACATTCATGTACGGCCCGGGGAGGTTCTAGGCCACTCACCAAATATCTGACTCACCCAGACACGGACATTAAACTGGACCAGTTCGTCTTGCAAATTTTCTGATAGTTTAGAACTTGCGGCTAGTAGTTAGTTTCGCGCTACTAAGAGTCAGATGATTTTTGGGTGGAAAGCGGTTAAGGGTGGAACCCCAAGAGCTAGGTGCCGATATCTGGATATCTGGAGAGATACCGAAGTATGTGGAGTGCAAGCATGTTTCGGAGCTACAAGTCCCACGTAATCGTTGAGAGATGACCTTTGAGCGTAACATCCACGCACAACAGGTATTACAACCATCACTATTCCCACACAGTTTAGGGCACGATGGATAGTAGAACAGTACATGTGAACTATACTTTTCCCAAAAAAGCTGGGCGATACTTTGGGGTCTCTGAAGTGTAGCTCCGCAGCCGAACGTCCTGGTAGACCAGTGCTTCCTAATCCGGGAGTATATCGTTCAGCACAAACTTAGCTGTCCAATAATACATGAGCGGCGCTGGGCCAGTATGACAGGACATATGAGCCAGGCGATGACACGTAGGACACTAGTTGATTGATACATTAGAAACAGATGCGATAGCTCGCATAGCGCCCGCTGGTTTCACTCGGCCGTGTGATCTTGACGACTTGACCCCGCCTTAAACCATAATATCGGGCGATAGGATCCGCCAGTTGTATTCGAGGGAGCTGTGTCTCCTTCAAGCGACTGCAGTTTGGTCAGGCTGGAGTGAGTGGATCAGAGTGATGAGTCTACTACGCACTATCGCTCCAAAAGAAGCTTCTTTTGTTCTGTGTCCAGAATCTCGTGCCTTGGTACCAGTTTATGATGCGTGATATTCACCAATAGGTCGGCTTCAGCAAATTCTTCCAGCTTAAACCGTGCCTGCATCGCAGAGATGACCTATGATCAGAAGGTAAAAGATATAGGCTTATCAAAAGAAATTTTGAATAGGGAGGGAGGAGTGAAGGGCACCTTTCTTGCAGAGGAGGTCATAGTGCCTGGGAATATAATTACGCCTTTCGCAATGTTCTTCTCCTCCAAAATGTTAAGAAGCCTAAGAGAAGCCAAGTTAAGAAAGGGCTGTGCGAGGACTAGGTAAAAAGGTGTATTGAGAGTGTACATACTTTCGCATAGTCTTCACCCCGACACTCTTTTCGTCGGAGAAAAATACGAATATTTGGTTGGAGGGATCGGTACGAGAATTAGTGAAGAAGTTGAGTTGATTACGACTAGAATGTATTACAGTATGATCAATGTCGAGTTGCAAAGTAGGCGTAAAAAGAGGCGCGCACTCAACGATACCCCCGTTGTTTGCGTATTGTGCCTTGAAGTCGGCCAGAGACATATTGATCTCCTCGTCCGCCACCTGGTAGCCCTGCAGGTCGGCTCCTTCAGCCAGATATTGAAACGAGAAATTAGGGAAGGCCTTGCAGCACCCTATCTTTGACAAGCTCGTGTATTGTACGATTGACCTTCCATAAGGCCGCAGAGTCGTCACCGTCAGACATGATGAGTGAAAAGAAAGCCGGATTTTGCAACTCCGCTTCCTACTTGTTCAGTTACTGTGTACTAGTGCTTCACATCTCTCGTCATGGCACCTCCCAACCCTACTAATGGTCTGACGTCCCTTCCTCTTAACAATGCGCTCATGGTAAGGTATTCCCACCGTTCAACGCGACGATACCAAGTTAAATTCGGGATTCGCAGACCAAGTTAAAACCTGCGAAAATCTTCAAAGCGGCCGTCGAGCCGGCTCTTCCACCCCAGCCTGGAAGTCGTGCTCCTGTCCAGCAACGACATATTACCGGTCTCTCTTTTGATGACAGAGGAGATCAGCTCATAACCGCTGCAGAAGACGAGACATTCAGACTGTATAATTGCAAGACTGGAAAGCAAGTCCCCACATCCCCTACTCTCTGCTATGCCCAAGGTCCAACTGATAGTAGCTCTTAGACTTACGAAAACACTTCATTCGAAGAAGTATGGTGTTGACCTTCCGCGATTCACGCACAAAAATACTGCTATTATCTACGCATCCACAAAAGAAGATGATACTATCCGCTATCACTCGCTGCACGACAACAAGTATCTGCAGTACTTTAGAGGCCACACCCAGCGTGTCATCTCACTTGAAATGTCACCAGTGGACGATGGCTTCATGTCCGGTTCGATGGACAAGACCGTGCGCATGTGGGACCTACGAGCTCCCCAGTGCCGTGGACTTTTGGGCTTGCCTGCGCCCCCGCTTGTGGCGTACGATGCGACAGGCGTCGTTTTTGCCGTTGCGGTGAACCATTATGGGCGCATCTTAATGTACGACCACGCCAACTTTGACAAGGCACCGTTCCTCACCATCACTCTTGAGGACGCGACGTTGGCGCGCGTGAGCTTCCCACCTCGCGCCATCTACATGACGTCGATGGTGTTTTCGAGCTCTGGAAAGTACCTCCTCGTAGGCTGCTCAGGCGATGCACACTATATCATCGATGCTTTCGAGGGACACGTCCTTGCCAAGCTGGAGGGCCATATCGGGCTCGAGCGCCGAAGGCTTGACACTCCCATCAACATTGAGCCGCAACGAGGGTGCTCTGGAGAGGAAGTATCATGGACGCCTGATAGCAAGTTTGTCGTCGGCGGGGGACTTGACGGACGGATCTGTGTATGGGACGTGCAAAATATACCACCTCGTGAAGGACCGGTGGACCTAAAGCTCGCGCCCATGCGCATCCAGCCCCTCGCGAAGATGGATGGGCACCCAGGCCCCGCACGCTGCGTCCGGTTCAACCCTCGATTAGCAATGATGGCTACAGCTGGTGCCGAATTGGTGTGTCCTCAGACCTTTCTTCACCATGCCCATCTGACAAGGAGCAGGCCTTTTGGATCCCAGACCAGACTGCGGATGCAGACGAAGTGGCCAAAGAGCTGTTGAAAAAAGCTGGGAGCTGAATGGATTGTAGACCAGGTTTTTGATGTACCAGTAACTTAGTACTAATTTTGAGGTCATGTGATGGGGGTTTTGACGTGGCCGAACCAGTCCTGCCGCTTACTACTCCTCCTCCCAAAACTTGTTAAAACTGCCACCTAAACATATCTTTATCCAACAATAAAAATGCGCATTCGATCCTTCCTCACTGCCCTCGCTCTTTTCGCAAGTACAGCATTCGCTGTCGAGGTTGTCTGTTCGTTTTTTCCCACCACGTACACCGCTTTCTGGTACAGTATTGACTCACTTTTGTCAGCGTCTGTACCAGAAGATGGGGAGTTCCCTGATCTTCCTGTGGAGGATCCCGTTCTCGCAGTGACTGCATCTTTCCCAGAAAGCAACCCATTCGGTCGTGAGCCTCCCCTTTTCCGTGGCAATTCACCACTCTGTTGTTGATGAAACGGCGTAACATGCAGACATCGTTAACGGAGAAAGCAACAAGTTATTTTTGACTATTGAAAATAGATTAGGGAAGAATGTCACCCTCCTTACCGTAGCTGGGGAATTTCTCGACCCGGCTACTGGACATCTAATCAAGCCGGTGCGTACTTCTAGTTGTATCAGTATTAGAATTCGAACGTTCATCGTGTTTCCTACACACCAGGCTAATAATTTGACATACGGCATCTACTTACCAGACACGGCGCGAATCCAACTGCCGTATAATTTCTATAGCGAGTGGGCGCCCCGTTTCATCCCGTATGCTGTTCATACTCATGACTCTCACACAGGTTCAAACCTGGTGATATCAAACTTATCATTTCGTTGGAACACGTGGTTGAGGGCGAACGGAAAAAAGTATCTGCCTTTGATTCCATCGTTACAGTCGTGGAGCCGGAGCTTTCTATCTTTGATTTCAAGCTGTACGTTGTCGCGCTCACGTCCACAGTATCATGGCGCTGAAGTTGCGTACATAGCCTGAGCACGTATGCAACAGTGCTCGCCATTCTTGGTGGTCTCAGCTATATCACATACCGCTCCTTCGCTCCTCAGACCAAACAAAAGAAGAGAGCCCCGCCGGTCTCTGCTCCGACAAGTACGGTTAGCGCAACCGGGCCAAGCGGCTATCAAGAGGAGTGGATTCCGGAGCATCACTTGCGTAAGACGAAGGCCCGAAAAGCGGGCGCCGCCGTCAGTTCAGGTGACGAACGAAGCGGTGTAAGCGGAGGAGAAGCGAGTGGCACAGAGGGAAAACGACGCAGCAACCGGCTCAGGAAGTAAAAAGGTTTTGCTATATTTCGTGTAGTTCTTGGAAATACTATTTTATGTGGGTGCTTTCGCGAGTTCAACAGGTTTGATGAGTGTGTGAGAGCGTCACGAATATAGCGGCACTATGCCGCAACAATGTGTGTTTATACGATGTTACACGTCGACCTGCTTGTAACCCTTCACCTAAAGTACCGGTCAACGACACGATGTTTCTAAAGGGAGAATTGGAGACCCACCCGATTCTCTCTGAGAAGCGTGATGTACTTCTCCGAGAGCTCACGGCAGGTTTCGTAGTGGTTGACACCCTCAGCTTGGTAGCAACTCTGAAGCTGGTCACGAACGATGCGTGCTTCCATGGCCCGGACCCATGATTCACGTACATGGGCGTCGCGTGCAGCCAACCGCGCTGAGAAAGCAGGAGAAAGCATGAGGATAAGTACGAGAAAAAAACGGGAATGAAAACAAAGACGTACCCTTGAGTTCTGCAGCCCTGTCGTCGCTCATCGTAAGAAACGGGTGTTTGCAAGTTTGTGTTTGGCAGAGTCCGGCTTGCGACACCGGACCTGCCAGTAAACTGTAACGTAACACCACTCTGATTATGTCTTCATCCTTCACCCTCCGGCTCCCCACAGGCTCTCAAACTCCACTACTGACTCTGACACGACGTGCGTATAGCTGTTTTGTCGTCTAAGGGATTGTTACTTACAACCTCCAATATCATGTATATATTCTAGCAACACCGATTGTCTGGCAGATCGAACTGCACAACGGCGTCGATAATCGCCTGGTAAAGACTTTGATCAACGACGCTTTTAAACCTGCGCTCCAGATCGTCGAGCGCGAATGGCGCAAGGAACGCGCGGAGAGTAAAGCCAGGAAAGACAAGGACGCAGGAACAGCTGCCCTGGTCATCGTCGGCCGTCTCGACCAGGAAAAGTTCTTTAGCAACGGTGCGCCAGAATGTCTCTCACCCGTTGAGAACGCCCCATGAAACCCCCCCTTTTGTACAGGGTTTGATTACCCTAGTGTTGTTGGAGACCCTGCCTGGTTCACGGGTGCGTGTGGTCCACAACAGCTGGCTCCTTGCCATCACTTTCATCATTACAAACGCGCTTCTTCGCACAGCGACCTTTGACCCACTCCTTCTGTACCTACTCACCTTTCCAAGTAAGTTCCTTCCAGTGGCACTCCCCACATGCTGACGGGCGTTGCTAGTCCCAACCGTGGCTGCCATCAACGGTCACTGTTTTGCCGCCGCCGCCATCATCGCGCTCGCGTGCGATTACCGCGTCATGACTGACGGTGCCGAACGTCACGCCTGGATGTGCATGAGCGAGGTCGACTTTGGCGCGCCGTGGCCCGTTTCGCTAGCTGCGATCACGCGCGCCAAGGTGTCCGTCGTTCGCAAATTTGCGCTCGAGGGTCACCGCTTCACTCCTCCAGAAGCGCTCGACGCGGGCCTCGTCGACGAGATCGTTACAGGAGGGACGCAGGGTGTGCTCAAGCGAGCCCGAGAGATCGCCCACGAGAAAGCACCCAAAGCGCGCGAGGGCGTGTGGGGAATAATCAAGGTTTGAAATTTATGATCTCATACGGCATGCTGATAGATTTACTTGCGCGAACGATATTGCCCGTAGGCTGAACTGTATCGCCCAGTAATCGAACTAGTACGGTTAGGGATCACGACTATCAATGTCGCCGAGGACGAATCCGCAGTACAAGTGAGGTTGGCGAAGCTCTAGTTACTGGGCAGATCAAAACCAATATTGGCACAAGACCCGTAATTCATCGGCGTGGTAAGATGTACTTGGTGTGGATCTTTGTGCCGGTCGTGCCATTGTAACTCTCTATCATGTTTCATGTACAAAGAACGCTTTAGAGAGCCCGAAGGTGCAACAACTGATGCCCGTGAACTTGTCGCTTCTAACGTTTCACCCGTAGCTAGTTTCGTTCAGTACTGCTTGTCAAGCTACTTTACTGCTCTGCGCCGGCATGCGTACCGCCGGGAGATCATGGTCAAGGGGTGGTGGAAAAGTCTCCCTATTACAGTACGCATATGTTGCACATGGGATACGAAGGCGCCCAATTTGAAGGTGGCAGTATAGTACGCTATACGTACACCACGAGTTGCGGCGTTGTCCGGCGATTGCGGGTTGCAAGTTGGTACATTTTTATTTTCAAAGTCAACGTCCTCGGTCCTCGGTCATGTCATGGTGAGTCTGTGGACGCATGGTAATACGTTCCTGTCTGCATTAGGCAATGAAGAGCAATCAATGTTTTCGAATCTTCGATGTGATGCTCGGTAAGACGAGATTTCCAAGCGCGCAACAAAGCGAAGCGGTCATCGCCGCCGCCACCGCCAGATGTGATTGACCGCCGAGTTCGGCGATCCGCGCTGAACGGTCCTTTTGGTTACATGCTGCTGCTAAGTTACAGTACATGTAGAGTACAGCATGTGCGCGCGGCGAATGCGGACACCCTCTGTCATCATTCACATTTCCATGCCAATCTGGGCCATTCCATACGAACTCCAGCATCCTTTCTCTCTTCTCACAAACAACAGGGACAGAACGTAGACGCAGCACTAGCCAGAGCACTGCCACAGGTTGGGGAGTAAACCCAGTGAGATATGTAAAGCGATGCTATAGATGCAGACTAGAAACTGCAATGCTACGTAGCTACTAGCCCGACCACGTGCATGTCGCCTGGGCTGTCATGATTGGCTTGATGCTTTCGCCAGTGTACGGATAGCAGCCACGGTGAGCAATATGTGAGTCATTGCCGGAAACCTGGGATATAATGGCCCTACGAAGAGTCACCGAAGCGGGACCCGCACTTCAAGTTGGCAAGCGTGTGGGTTTGGGAATCGGAGAATTGGAGCCAGAAGATCCAAGTTTACGTGTATCCACATGCACAGACTCAAAACATAGGCAAGTATAATTGACTATAATACCTAATCTGGCGAAACAAGCCTCATTTAGTGATGCATATGATAGCTACCAAAGTCCAGGCCAAAACACAGGGGTTTCCCTGGAAGATCCGGTTCAGTGGTGAGAGTGACAGAAACTGCCTGCGGCTACTGACCGCTTGTATGTCTGCCATGCGGCATCCTGGCCCCATTTCTTCTCCGCGGAGCGCTGTACACCGACAATGTTAGTCAACTGATGGGACATAGTGACGGGAGCACGGTAAACCTCGAGCGGCGGGACGCCGGAGACCTGGAACCTTTAGATCAGGTGTACGAGCTGACAAAGAAAACGTAGGGCGCACATAACGCAACAAAAAGAACGTGAACAATGGGCTCATTGCTGCAAGAGCAACAGTTCCCCTGGGATAGTGGGCTGCCTGAAGCGATGCACTCGAGAGCGCCCAGACTCCGGTCCATATGCCGACTTCACCAACATAGCTGGAAGAGAGACTTTGTCAGAGTCCGCATCTGCTTTAACATGGGAGGAGTGATACTTTGGGTGGCGACTAATGCTCCACAGACCACTCGTAATGAATTTCTCCTCGTGTTCCTTATCTCTTTGCGCGCGACGCCAGATAGATTTCTGACCATCTGCAACGACCTCAAAGACAAACGAGCTAGCAATTAAGCCCAGAGATACGTAGTCCCGGAAGGATAAGGCGGGATGAAAGCGAGCGGGTACTATATTCACCTGTACAAACGACACGTTCTCTACGTGAGAAGACACGAGGGGGAGAGGGCAGACCTACAAGATAGACCGGCGTGCCGACTACCAAGACCCATAAAGCTGCAGGGGTGTGAGAGGCGCGTTTAAAAGAACGGGTCCGGGAACAGGCCTTGGACCATCCAAAATGCCGTAAATGTTCCAGGCTGATGTTTGACTTCGTCGAAACGAGAGTCCCCGCCGGCCCTGATAGCGCGCTGTGCAGAAAAAGATTCGGTTATGCGCTGCATACAGGCTGGACAAAGAGAAGAACTTGCCTGCACTAAGAAGTTGCCGAGGCGTACGGTCCATATGCCCAAAGCGGTAGTGAGGAGTAGCTGTCTCGGAGCAAAACTGGAGAGCGGCGGGAAGGGTTCATGTAGTACGCCGTCCCAGAACCTCGCTTTCAGTGTTGGATAGTATAAAGAAACAACTGTGGTGGAAAGGAATCCGAGGGATCCCCCCAAGTCGTACCACTTTTCGTTCGCTTGAGGGACGAAGATCGCTGCGAGAACTAGGAGGACGTTGAGCTACCATCAGTCGTCAGAACCTGCAAGGACAACGAACTCGCTTGCGAGGACAAAGCACTTCCAGCGACAGGTAACAGGCTCGAGAAGACATTCATAGTAGAGTATGCTAAGGTCAGTGCTGCGAGGTGATGGGATATATAGCCTGCATGGGGTGGATATGACGACATGACCCGCGTTGCTTCCGAAGTCCGCGTCATCATACACATACATTATATTTACAATACGAATTGCGAAGGCCCTGCACCGTTCGTATCATATGTAGCAGAAGTGTTAACCCTACCACTTGCACAAAACCACTAACCGACAAAAGTGGGGAGATACATCCAAAAGGTTACCAGTAGAACAACGAAAAGTATTATAGAGCCACCATGTATGCAGGAAAATAAATTACACACCATCGTCAGGTTCCCCTTCTGCATCTAACTCATCGTCGTCCTCTCCTTCCGCATCCGCGTCCGTTTCCCCGTCCGCGTCCGCGTCTGCATCCGCATCGGAACACAAGTCCTCACTTACCACAGCCGCCACAGTTACATGTGATCCATCCACATCCATCGCAAGCGGACCCTTAACCATGGACGAAATAGTGTCATTCTTGATGGCCTCCTTCATGCCCTGGTCTGTAGCAGAAGTCACGACGACAGTATCGTCGCTCGGTGCACTGTGCCGACTCGTCACTACAGTCAACGGCGTGTCCGTATCATCCGGCTCTGAGCGCGCATCCTCATCTCTACCTGTAACGCCGTTTATAGCTCCTGACTCGCGCAGTGGCTCCGGTGCCGGCGGGAGCTCATCAACCAGCGGTGACTCGACGCGCCGTCGCTTTCGCGGAGGTGGCCGTGCCATCGCAGACCGAGAGGGGAGGAGTGGGAGCTCAAACGTCGGCAATGTACCGGTGCCAGAGCGGGATCGTAGCAGTCGCTTCGGTCGGCTTTCTTCCTCCGCCAAACGGGCCGCGAGTGCGGCATCGGCGTCTTCATCCACACTATCACGGGCCGATGTTGGTAGCTGATCTTCCTTTACGGAAGAGGTGTCCACACTCTTGCTAGGCGACAGGTTCCCGCGCTCGCGAAGCTTGAGTAAACGTGGAGGCTTTGATGGGCTGATATTCGCGCTGGTTGCGCGTGAAGGGGTCGGAATCGTATTCGGGG
Organism: Lactifluus rugatus; assembly: GCA_003315895.1. NCBI lineage: Eukaryota > Fungi > Basidiomycota > Agaricomycetes > Russulales > Russulaceae > Lactifluus > Lactifluus rugatus. The sequence goes on from QFDW01009251.1 coordinate 26,694, forward strand.
GACTGCCACTGACACCGGGTCCCCGCAGATATCTAGATGACGTGAAGGGCGATCCCGGGTCTATGTTGTCGCTTGGCGTGCGATGCTGACTGCGCAAGCGCCGCAAGGTCGGTTGCTCAGTTGAGTGCAGACGCTTCTCTGGGGAGTGCGGGCCTGGCGTCGAACTGACTTCATCGTCGCTATCTTCTGCGTCAACGGGAGTGACAGGTGCCGGTGTTTCGGGCACAGAAGACGCTGATGCAGGTCCAACGTTGTCTTTGTCGGGCGTACTGCCCGTCGCCTCCGCTTCAAGCGCAAGCACAGAATCCGCATCCGATTTCTTCAGGCGGGCGAGCAGGAATGGGCTCCATTTGAGTTTCTCAGGCTTGATCTTCATATACCCTTTTGCCTCCCATTTATCCAAGTAGCTCTTTACGTAACCAGGGTCCCAATGAATATCGTATTGTGTGGGAGGG